>JASANG010002281.1:0-71560 GCA_030248215.1 Enoplolaimus lenunculus
TGTTTTTTCACTTCTCTAATGTTCTCATGAATAAATTTTCATTCCTGTTCATTAATTTCCAACTTTCTTCCCTTCTACTTTTCAACACCAATTGCAGAGTAGGGCTGCATTTGTCGTGCAAAAATTAATTTACACACTATATGCGCAACCGTGTGGCAATTCAATTGCGTTGCCGTACCGTACCAGTCGGAGCCGGACGACTCCGGATGGCCGTGAACTGTACCCCTTTGATAGTTGAAAAGTTAGACGCCACAAATAGTTTCATGATGTAAGGAAATGGTGTTTGTGTTGGCAACAATTAATTGGAAGCAAAATACGTCATTTTATTCGTGTGAATATTCCATCGCTGCATACTTGATAAAGATTAAGCGAACAGAAGAGGGATTTAGAAATATATCCCCCGAAATATCTGGGAAGTTTCACGGTCGCTAAAACTTCCAGACATGATTGTTTTTTCCGAAATGTGATTCTGGCAACGCCCCAGGCGTTTAGTTAATTTTTTAGTGAGCGGCGTGACTAATATTTTTATAAAAATTGCCGTAGAGTTACTTATACTTTCGGCACAAAAATCTATAAGAGCTTGTGTCACCAGAATGTCTGAAAATTTTACTTGATACGTTAAGGTACAGTTTCAGCTGTTTCAATTGGTCAAGTATTAAATACAGCAATTTTTTTGTGTTCGCAAACAAAAATTAGCGATGAAAATTTTAGTTTAAAAAATATCCTTTGGTTTTATTAGTTTTGATGAATTTTGGAATATATATCTAGTTGCACCAGGTTAGTTTTTTGAGCGATTCTTGTGGGTGCTAAAAATAAAATTCGCACACATTTCGGCTGTTTTTTGGCTTTCCGTGTTTTATTTTGTCTAAAGTTGTTTCGTATGTCATTGTAGAGCCCAGGGTTTTTGGCACAACACCAAAAATAAATTGTTTGTATTGCACGGCGAAAATCAGTGTTTTATGGCTAATAAATGGGATGAAGGGGATACGCTGCAATAAAGGTTTCTGTCGGGAAAATTGGTTATTCACTAATTGCCAAGTTTTGTACTTTGGGTAATATTGTTGTAATCCGTATTTGCTGCCCTAAAGGTATTTTTTTCTTTTAGGCTCTCAACCCCTCTGTTAGTTGGCAGTATTCTGCACATTATAAGTATTTCAGATTACTCAGAAGCAATATTAAAACACTTCCAGTTTGTCCACTGAAATTTTTTCAAATCGATATGGGCTCGCGCAAAATCGTACCTTATAACAACTTCTATAATGACAAATGTTTTGAATCTGCTAATTTAAAGCAAGTGTTTTAAGTTGAAATTTAAAAACGTCAAATAAAATGAAACACCTTTTGGTTGCTGTTCACCGGGGACATTTTTAGGCTTAAAAATACACGTCGGCGGAATCCGTTTTGTTTAACAGTTGGCCGCTCCCGTTGAAATTGTCATTTTCGAAAGAGTGTTGCCAGGGGAGAGAATTGGTATACGTTGGAACTAACCCACCAAAAAATCTTGGATCCCCAACTAGAAACCCTGCTTATGCACAATGATTTGTGCTATAATTTCGATATAATTGTTGAGAATGTGTGTATAGCGTAAAATTTTACCTTTGCGAGGTCGAATATGAAGCATAATGTCAGAAACTACAACAATCTCAAACAAATCCGGACGTGGAAATACTGGAACAACGCCAATGATTGTCGCAAATCCATGGTCACTAACAACCATAATATTTGTGTCTTCGAACAGCCCATGATTTTCAAGCTAAAATTGCGTCTCCAGGTTTAAGCACCGCCACATTTTGAATTCTCGTAAATAGTTCTTAAATATGAATTTCAAGTAGAACAAAAAACACTGATTCAACGAGTCTTAGTGAAACTACTTGTATTAAGCTAAGCTCATACTTACTTTTTAATCAGTCTAGTTAAACATTTCAATCTTGTAAACCACATACGGATAGTTTGACCCGCTTACTTTCTAGTTAAACCATTATTCAAATCAGATGTTAGCTAATAGTATTGAGCGAAGCTTAGACATACTTACTTTTTAATCAGTGTAGTTAAACATTCCAATTTTATAAAGCACATTCAGATCAGATGTTTGAGTTATCGGTTTTGTAAGTTTAAAAACAATATATTCAGATTGCTCGCACCCAAAAACCTTGCAGTAACCATGATACTCAGTGAAATAATTTAAAATGTCCGAATTAAGGCTTAACCAATTAAGCTAATAAATTAGTTACTAGCTAACTAATAATTTGTCGATTTTGGATGTTTATAAACGATTTATTTAGATTGCATGCACTCAAAACCCTTCAGTAACCGTATTAATCAGGGAAATACATTAAAATGTTCTTAGGCTTAACCGATTGAACTAAGTAAACTAAATTTTAACTCGTCTGTGACGCAAAGGTCAATAAAGTTAAGCACTGTTTATATGAGTGAAATATGCCATTTTGTGTCAGTTTAACCTTATCGAGCAAATATCCCAGTTGAGTGTTGACAATTCGAAGCTGTTGATCAACTTCCGGTGATTCTGGACCGTACAAGTGCCCATCGTGATCCGGCTGAAACAACTAAGGATAAATTTACTTCAATGAAACGTTGCAGTGCTAAAAATAGTTGCAACTACATGGTTATCCATTGACGAAGCCAGAGTTCGCGCGTTGCCTACGGGCACACGCGGACTGGGTTACAAATTTTAGACGCGGGTATATGCGCAGTTAAAACCCCAAAATCCAGAGTAACAATTTGCAATCTTTACACCCGTCTATACTTTAAATAACAAATGACAAACATATGTGGTTATGATGAAAGTTGCACTTTTAAACTGTTTTTACCGTTTTTATAGGAAACAATTATTCAGTGTGTCGAAGTAATTCATTTATTGGGAAGGTTTCAATATTTGGGGCTGTAAATTATATTTTCGAAAAACTAAGCTATTTTTGTTTTAAAACAGAAGACAAAATGAAAGTAAGTGTGCGTCGGCGGGTAAAGCAATTTTGTCTTTTTATTCCTGCGAGTATTAAGAAAATGTCATGCCGAAAGTTCTAGAATACAGCCTTGTCAGTTCACTGCAACAAACCAAATGGCATTGAAAAATTATATTCTCCTAACTGGATGCCGCTACTGTGCCCGTTTTGTTTCTCTGTGATAACCTAACCTGGTTATGGTACATCATCAAAAGTTGAACTCCGTCTTTGACCATCCACTGATCAATTGCCAAATCCACCCTGTCTTTGAACGGAATTGAAACGTTATAAGTCAGATAATGACTCATTTTTATTCCCTGGATTCGATTTTCGCTTCCTGGCCAGAACGCTGTACCCACACCGTCACTCTTCCCTCCATGCTGTCTGATCCACGTCACCCAGATTGGTTCACCTTAAATGTGAAAGTTTTCATATTGTGTTACCTACAATTCTAGTATTTTTTAACTAAAAAAGTCTTACCAATATTTGGAACTTTAAAACCAGAAACTACTAGATATTGCAATGAAAATCTGAATCGAGTGTTTCTTGAAACATCAAATTCATAAAAATTTGTCAATACACAAGCAGATGTAAAACATGGATTTTCCACATCTTCCCAGCCTATTCGTACAACCCATCTCACAAACGAATGAAACAATAGTCTGGAATACATCAAGACATAGTCCTGCTATTAACATTTCGATACTGCGTCTACGTGAATTGAAGCTCAACGGAGTGTCCTGATTTTGAATATAAGTACATAAACCTTACAGTAGGAAATTCTAAACTAAAAGGAATGTTTAACCAGCCTTTCGATTGTTTATAAGACGGTCATAAGAATATGGACCAATAAGACCGCAAATTTTATACGTTAAAAGAAGAAATTTTTGTTAAATTCACAACACATACGACAGGGCTTTGTGAACATATTGTCTTAAATATAAAATTTTGATAAAAAGCTAAAATTTTTTAATGAAAAAATGCTTTGGAAATTTCAATCCGCACTGATCAATGAGTAACAATGCTCTAACGCTACGTTTGGTTATCATAAGGATACAGTAGTGTCTTTTATCATATGCTTAACAAAAAGTTTAGATTTAAACGACTGCTTCATATTTCCCAATGTTTGATAACCTGGGGATTCTAATAAACTCCAAAATTTGAATTTTCCACTAAAATCTGAATTTCCCGACAAAATTTAAATTTTCCCGCCGTAAACTTGGATTACACCGCCGAAATCATAAGTTTTGAGCCAAACTACGCTGGCACCATACCATAGTACAGCAAGATATCCGATAGCCTAGCTTACACCTATCAAGTTTTATTTGTTATATGTCCTAATTGAGATGGTAGACACATGGTGTCTTCTTAATAAAGCAAAGTTATGGCTTCCTTGATCGAAATTAAGCATTTACTTACTTAAGTCGGTAACTTAAATAACCACCGGAGCATAACTTTGGTAAACACTATATAATTAAGTAAGGTTTCATAAACGCAACTATATTGTCTCTATAGCCATTTTACTCCAAAAAATCCTAAATCTGAGTCTAAGCCTGCAAATTGCGTCTAAATTTACTTAAAAGTTTTCAATTCAGCCCAAGCGCAGGGTTACCTATACCCGAAATAGTGGCTTACCTAAATATACAGTATCCATTGTTTTTGCTTCGTCCGACCGTACATCAACCGTACGTCCAATATCCTGAAGGTATACGTCATTCATAACAATTCCTGTTGCGTCCTCGTACAGTCCGGTGGCAATAGAATAATGGTTAGGAAACGTTTTTGTACTGAAAACATTTTTGATACCCGAACGCGCCCATACACCACCGGCAATTATTCGCAAAAAATTATTCCCCGCAACCGGTAGGCGATAAATGTAATCGAACCGAAACCCATCGAATGAAACGATTATCAGTCGCTCGGGATTTCTGAAATCAATTACAACTAAAATAGTCAAAAAAATTAATAATAGAATTTATTCGCAAAAGCATCGTCAGGCAGGCTTGCAATTATAAAAAACTTGGCAGAGAGTCTCCTTCACTACGAAAATCTTCGCCACCCCTGGATGAAAAATTTTAGTATTGCATTAAGACATTCAATGTTGGAATCGTTTTTCTTTCCGCCTCTGAAAATATCCACGCCGCTCTACTAAGAATTCTTGGTTGCAAAGCTGTTGTAATTCAGCAACAAAACTGCGCTAGAAAAACATTGCTCAGCACTTGAGCAACAACATGGCATATGGTTTATATTCCCATTAATACTATAGTAATTAGATCAGCATATTCGTTTTATGTAACCTGGAAAAACATTAATGACAAACGGCGTCCGAAATCATGTTAACTATTGATTCTTCTGAAACACATTTGGACAGCAAAACTATTTCTAAAGTTGAAAATTTTTGGCAGGTTTTGTTAGGAATTTTCAGCAATTTCCTGGATAATGGCAGGAAAAGCAATTAAAATTTATTGCTATTGTATATAATGTGACTTGAACATTTGCATTTATTGTAATTGTGTATGTGCTGTGAGTGTCTACGGACTTATAAAATTAGCAATAACCATACACTAAAAATCGAGTAAAATCAAACGTCGACTAACGGCAAACCGTTTTAAAGCATTAATTGCGATTTGTTTTGTGACAACGCCTTATTTAAGAAAGCACTAACAAAATCGGTCACCAGAACTCTAAGTCATCAACTATGTCACTATACAATGCTAGTATGAAATTCAATTAGCTTATCAAAGAAAGACAAATGACAATTTAGTACGTTTTTGTCGAAAAGTTCAGCACACATGCACTGATTCCAAAGCTAAATCTTTCTGCATTTCAGAAATTGTTTTGCTTTTCAGTCAGGCAAATAATCTCTTTCTTACATAAAGAAAGTTAAAGAAATTTTGCTGTGTGCAATATGGTTCAGAAGAAATAATAGTTAACATAATTTCGGATGCCATTGATATTTGTTTTTCAGGTTACAGTTACTGTTCTTTAAGTAGGCATATGAAACATGTCCCATGTTGATCAAGTGCTGAGCAGTTTGTTTTCTAATTTCAACCGTTTTACCTAGCTGCTGCTTAATCCATCAATCTAAACTATAAAAAAAGACAAGACTGGTTAAATAAAATACTGTTTAAATAAATGATTTGATTGAGATAATCTATTGTTGCGGCAACAAGCGTCTACCAAAGTATTTGTATGAAACCAAGTGTTGGGCAAAACAAACCATGATGTTGAAACAGTCATTGAGCTGAAACGAACCGTTATGATGAAACCGACTGTTGGAGTGAAAACAGCTATTGAAGTAAATCCAACTGTTAGGGTGAAAACAACCATTGTGGAGAAACCAACTGTAAACCAACCATTGAGGTGAAAGCAACCGTTGGGGTAAAACCAATCGTTGGGGGAAACCAACAGTTGGAATGAAACCAACTGTTTTTGTCAAACCAACTGTTGGTGCGAAACCAACCGATAAAGTAAAAAGCCAAGGGTTGGGGTGAAACCAAAAGTTTGGATGAAATCAACAACTGGGCTGAAACTAACCGTTAAAGTGAACCCCACCACGGGAGTGAACACAACCACTAGAGTGAAACCAACCGTTGGAGTGAAACCAACCATTGGAGTGAAACCAACCATTGGTGTGAAACCATCCATTTGAGTAAAGCCAACCGTTTGAGTGAAACCAATCGTTGAAGTGAAACCAGCAGTTGGGGTGAAATCAGCCGTTGGGATGAATACAACCGTTAGTGTGATACCAACCGTTCGGGTGAAACCAATATTTGGGATCATTAAAGAATACACCTTGTGTAGAAACAATACAGCATATATGTACAGATTCAATTCGTGTTGCATTACAACGCTGCGAAATTATAACCGTAAAATTAAATAGCTAATTTGTAACAAGTGCTTAACCGAAATACAAAATTTGGTGCACTTTTTGTAAAAAGTATTTGACCATAACTACTGAAGGCCACGCTCGTTTGGCAAATCCTTTGTCACGGGTATTTCCTACTTAACAGACTACATGTGTACCAAATTTGAACTAAAGAGGTGATATTACTTGAGCACCAACATGTGAACTAAACTGAAAATTGAACTTGAGATGCCTCATCCATATATATGAACATTATTGCGTTCATATGATTATTAAACATTTTTCTGAAGTTTAGCACCATTTTTCTAAAGACATCGGCACTGCCGAGGCTAATCTAAAACGACCTTTACGGAGCTGATATGTGGCCCACATTTGTGAAACAAATTTATTCGCCATGAAGTCATGCATTTTAATGCACAGGCACAAATGAGTTCAAACATTTTATAAAGAATATTTCTTGTCAGCGCAATCCGCAGCTGCTGTTTTGCAAGTTTACACATTCACTATTAACGGTTTTTTGCCTAAATTTCAAAAATTGCAGCAACTAAATAATATATAACAAACGCACCGTCGGCAATCAGTGTTGCGCAGAAAATCTCAAAGACGTTCTTTAATTAATGACCTTTTAGCAGATGCACCGGAAACATTCGTTCTGAATTGGGCGCTAACCGTTTGAAGGGTACTATACCCTACTACTGGCGCTGTATTGTGAACCAGAAGCTTAAAGTCGAAAAGGAATTGAAATAACGAATCATTTCAGCTTCTATCGTAGACCAGAGTACTATTAAGACGACCCATATTAATTATAAAGGACTCCGAACTGAGATTGAGGCTTAGCCTAAGCCTAGGTCTAAGCGTATTTCAAATCATAATCCTAATCGTTATCTTCAGCTTAAACCGAAATGTAAGCATAAGTCTTTCAGTTCCTAAGCTCCCAATGTTCCTGTCTTTCAGAGGACTAGCGGCTTTAATTAGCATAGACCTTCAAAAGAAGACCGTCAAATGAAACGGTGCCATCTGGTTTTGAAACTTTTCGTACCTTCGTGAACATTTGTCGTCATTGTTGGTAGCAGAGACTCCTGAAATATACTACTCGTGATGAAAACTTTCCTCCATGTTATGAGCCCATAGTAAACTTAAGCTTTGGACTAGTTTTTTGCTTAAGCTTTAGGCTCAGGTATAAGATCATTCTTACACTTAGGCTTATGCGGGATTCACGTTATAACCGGGGCAGCTTGAGACACGTTTTGTTTCTATTAGACTACTGGGTAACATTTTGTCTGCTTATGGACTCCATATCTTATTCAATATATCGTATGTGTCTGCTACTACCATGTGTGGGTCACCTTTTGTCCTTCAATATCATATATCATATGATACAGGTTATTGTCGGCGAATATGATATTTCAAATGTCAGCATACATGAGGTAACATACCCAAATTATCCTGTTGAGTATCATATATTAGATGCAGATAAACTGTTTGCATCGCAAAATCTTTACATTTTCCCCAAACTCACTCTTCACCCCTGACCTACCTGAACATGGCAGCAAACAGAAAGAAATCAACAGTATTAGTATCATAACCGTCCAGGGTTTAATAATTATCCATTGAGTAACTATACCATTTGCAAAGTATTGCACTGCAGTAAATGCAATTTTTCACATGCGTGACAGGTAGCAAAACATTCACATAGTATTCTAGCAATTGATCCAGAACTTTACGGTGGGGCAGAATGTTTTTGGGCGTCGAAACGCTATCCTTTTTAAAGTAAATTTAGTAAATGTTCCGATTGAGGGCAACGTCTATCGGGCCGAAAGCGCAATTTTTTGAATCATCGGCGAGTCTTGGGAGTGTAGTAATCGCTCACGGGAGCAGCGCAAACTTTACCAAGCAGCCCATAAAAGACTCTGAAAGACGTGTTACTTCGGTTAGCAAGTTCTAGAAGCGTAAAGCATAAATTTGTAGCATCGGCTCTACAGCTGGAAACTTCTTCAAAATTCAAAGTTGAATTCGGTTTTTTAATAAAAATTGACCCATAGACAGTCTGTCTTTGTAGGGTTTTTGGTTTATGGCTAAGTGTAGGTATAAACTGTTACTTTGAAAAGTCAACCACATATCGGGGTGTAGCAAAGATTTCAGTTCACTAGGGTATTGCCTCATGTGAGTGAAACACTTATGAGCTCAAGAATCCAAAATTTCACTCTAAAAGCTTATAAGTCCTGGGATCCATTAAAGTCCCCCTAAAATATCAATTTGAGTCCCCCTAGTGACATCAGTTAAACTTCCCCCTAGTGCTATCAATTAAAGTGATATCCATTAAAGGTCACCCCTAGAATGTTACGATATTAAAAATATTTGTTTGTGAGAAACAAAATAGGTGTTTCTGGGGTCAAAGCCAATATTTGAGTTGCTACAAGAATATCTCAATGAGTTTTGTTGGCGCGATCGTTTTCAAGAAGGTGTTTTGCGCTCTTATGTACTCATATCAGAGAACAGTTTCACTGTACTTAAAACGCGCTCAAGGCCTATCTTTATCCCAACATCCCTTTAGAGGGCTACTAATTGCTTTGAACCTTTGTCAACGTAAACCCCTGAGATGCATACATGTATAATTTAATGTGTTAAGGTACATGTTTTTGTGTTATCAACATGGTGTAACCGGAAATTCGTTTCCGTTTACCGGCAAAAATCGTTGTCTGTTTCCAGTTATAGAAATACCGGAAATTTGATTAGTTTTACGCTGCAAAACTTGTTATGAACAATGTACACATTTCGCAATTTTGCTTTACGAGGTATATTACAAATGTTAGAAATAAGATAATAATTGCGAGAACCAACCAAAATCTTAAATATTTCGGTGCATCCGCTATTTTTTCAAAGTTTCAGAAACCAAGGTGTATATTTATGCCTCAATTGTATTACGGCAGAAAAATAAACATCTTTGAAAGTTTTAAACTTCAATATCCGTGTTCTGTTTCCGTTAATTTGATCACTATCCGTTTCCATTATTATTTCTATCCGTTTACACCCTGGCTATTTGAGGAATCTTCGCATTTGGTCAGTATGGCACAAAACATATTTCATTTTATAAAATGAGTATTTTGAAAAAGTTCAATAAATTTTCAATTCTTTTAAAAGTTATTAACATTTCAAATATATCTGCATAGTGACCAGGATGTGCCTGATCATTATTAATAATTTCTGTTTAATTCCAATGTTCTTCCGCAAACGAATAAATTTCTCGAATATTCGTATAAAATTTGACATATCACAGCATATTTGTCAAATAATTCCGTTTCTAATGTTAACAAGGCTAGATTCTTAGTATTCGGAACAGTCTTTGCATGTAATTTCTACTTATAAGCAAACAATATACTGTCTTTCCTCTTTGAGTGTTGAACCGCATACATGTGCCATATTATCAGTAGGTTGTAGAAAGGACAACTGTTTGGTCCAGAGTATGTCAGAAGGGATTCTGCTTATTTCATGTCACAAAGTCTGGCCGAAGGACCTGTATAGCGATTATACAAAGTTTTTTCGGAGGAACTCGTATTTTCAAACACTGTGTCCAAACAGTGTCCACATTGTCCCTACACCCTTTGAAGGGACTACTGCCAAAACGCACTGGCTAAATATACTCTCTGTTAAGTCCTAATGTCTCAAGAACGCTATTATTTTGTATCACCATTGCAGCGAAGTTCGCGGACATTTTTTACAGTAGCGTAGACAGTATAACGTGAATGACCCATTATATTCCGATTCAGAAAAGTGTCTGTTTCCTTTCGTCTTAAAGATGGACATTTTGGCAAAATTAAATTCCATAAAATTTGTTGCAAAATTTCTAACTCCACAATAAGTTTTCGTTTTTTCCTATTACAGTGTTCCAGTACGCTTAGGCTTAGGCTTAGGCTTATGCTTAGTCTTAGGCTTAGGCTTAAGGATTTTATAAATATATTTACAAAGAATATTGACCATTCATAAAGCATGCTGTTTTTGCAAAATAAACTCTGCAAAACTACTCTAATTAGGGTTTAGGGAGTCTATCCGCTTACGGACTCTTATTATCGATACAGACTCCTAATGATTGGGACTCAAAATGGGGACCACCTTCTTGTTACCCCCTCTTATACGGTTCACTGCAATATAGTTCCTCAGAAAAACGTTTCGCCCCTGATCTTTACATTAACAATTCCCTCAAACAATTTCTTTTCGCACAATCGTCTATTCTCTTAAACGTCGCTATGTTTTGATATTTGATTATAAAATTTGAAGGTATATACAAAGAAAAAACGTTGCACATTTAGAAGTATTTTAAGTTTTGTTAACAAGCAAAACTTGTTTAAAAATACAACTTTTGAGTAATTCTTACCGAAACTTTTAATGTTTCACTGCTTTGTAAGAGTCGGCAAATATTTTGTAAGAGATAAAACTGTCAGCCAATGTAACTTTTAATGGCGTAACAGTAGATTAAGCGTATTCCTAAGCCTAAGCCTGAGCCTAAGCGTTGCAAAAATGTGTTCCTAAACCTAAGCCTAAGCCTAAAGCCTAAGCCTAAGGAAGCCTAAGGAAAAAATGTAATCTAGAATCAAAACCTACTCTTTTATAGACCCACTAGGCCCCTTAAAGTATGGGCCAAACTTACTATGTAACAGGTGTTCAAAATAAAAACAGAACCGATACGAACCATGCCATTAGTCAATATCTCTTCAGCCAGTGTTAGTTTAGGGCCGTGACATTTAAGTTTGCTCATTTTTCGCAGTCTCGCCTCAGCGAGGTCGGTTTAGATGATTTTTTTAATTTGCATATATGCTCGTTATATACTTTTCTTTCAAATCCCAACTGATATTTACCAACAGATATTTATCCAACCAAAGTTTGTTAAAGAAACAAAGACGTAATCCTCGTTTATACGCCGGTTTGCGTTTACTGCGCCACGTACATGTATGCATAGTGAACAGGCAACGGTGAACGTACAGCGTTTTTCGAAGGATTTAAGTCATCGATGAAAGATGAGTTTGAAAAATGGTTTAGGCTAAACAGAATACCAAAAACACACGTTTTGTAGAAGAACATAAAAAAAGCTAATTTCTGCTGACACAGGAAGAAGTGTCAGTTGGTTTTTTAGCAGCTACGGGGCGTACAATTACAAAAACGGCTCATGTTACTTTAAGGAGCGTCCAGGTTTCTTTATGAGTCCATAAAAGAGTAGGTTTAGATTCTATATTACATTTTTTGCTTAGGCTTAGGCTTAGGATTAGGATTAGGAACTCATTTTTGCAACGCTTAGGCTTAGGCTTAGGATTAGACTTAGGGACTCATTTTTGCAACGCCTAGGCTTAGGCTTAGGCTTAGGCATACGCTTAATCATGTCAGGCCATTTAAAGTATAACATTGGCCACAAAAATCATAAGTTGGAAGGTCGATTCCATGCCTCTAAAATAAAATACTACAAAGTTTAATAAAATTGAGATTACAAAATATGTACGTGTTGCTGATAATGATTCTGTGTACTCTGTGAAACAGGCTCTCAAATTGTGCAAATCTTCCCGCGATCAGAATATTTGTTCACGAGATATGGTCGAATAACAACTCATTTGGCGTCATTGAAATGACGAGGGAAAGCTTTGAGAAGTTGAACGGTGCACAATGTTGCAAAATCAGCCCATTTGTAGCAAACTCCAGTGGGGTGAGGAAATAAACCGAAAAAACCTGTTTTCCAGGGTACAACCAGAGGTTTGACTCCGTCTCCGGTAGTATTTTTGCAGGTGATCCCGGCGATTTTGGTAGTAAAATTTTGCATAATTTTGTAAACTTTATCTGTTTAGCGGGTTTCGTTTTACTTTTGTCACAATTTTCAAGAAAGAATTTTCGAAATTTTGCAGAAAATTGTCGTAAAACCAAACAACTTTTTACTACATATATATTGTAGATATTAACTAAAATTAACTAATTATCCATAATGTTACTATCTAATTTGGCTCACCTCCGGCTCCGGCAAGTTTCGTTGACCTCCGGCTCCGGCAAGTTTTGTTGACCTCCGGCACCGGCTCCGGTATTTTTCACCTCCGGTTGCACCCTGCTGTTTTCCCATTCCTTTCATTACGTGCTTTCATATTTAAAAAACAAGCGCAACCAATTGATGGAGACACTCGCAGAATTTGTACATATAGTTCTCAGGGAAACACAATTGTGTTGACAGAAACATAAAATATCTTTGAAACTTTGATACTTCAATATCCGTTTTCCGTTTCGGTTTATGAATAAAATCGCGAAGTCATACAAGATTCTTGAAGTGATTTCTATATATATTTAAGATTTTTCTGTTTCTTTTTAATGCAACATATATTGCAGATATATGCAGCGTTAAGTTCGGAACCTAACTTCTTATCAATTTCATTTTTCATAAGATTTTTTGCCGGACTCAACCCCCGCATGTTTATGCCCATCTTAGCTGGCACATGCACCTTTTTGGGTATATGACAGCTCTGCAGTGTGTGCAGCTGCACCAAGCTTATAAACTAAACGTGTTATCAAATGTTGATACTTAAATAAAATAATAATTTAATTCTTTTAATGTCATTGTTTCAAAAGACAAATCATTCATCAACGTTTTTGGGCTTGCGGAAGCATTAGTACTTGATTTTCAATTTTTCCCTTTTTCCGTTATTTTCCGGAAAATACGGAAAAAACAGTTTTTTTCGGTCGATTCAAATTTCCGGAGAAAAACCAACCCTGCTCATTCTCGACTTAAACTGAATTTGACAAACGGTACAGCGGGAAAGTGCGTTGAAGACATAAATTTTAAACATTCAGGTTGCGGAACATTTTTAGCTTTATTTTTTAACTAAAATTACAATACAGAGAAAAATTTATCACCAACTTGCTCAAAGGTGCAGCCAATGCCGCCCCGCTCCACTCAGCCCCTTAGAGCCCTACGTCTCACTTCCATCTGTGTCTGGCATCGGAATACAAAGAATATTTTGCGCATTATAAATAGCTAAAGGATCGTTAGCTGCGAAATTGACCTCAGCTTGTAGTTCAGCGTCGTCATCATAACACTCGGGTATATTCGAAAGCGGCAAACCATCTGTCGGACAAGGTGTCGGCATAGTCGACTGGTTTAAGCCACGAATACTACCAGTTTCTTTCTCAGAGATTCGCTGAGGCAAAAAGCTGCTGTTCTGCGCCTTAGGGCTAAACTCACGATGACATTTCGACGATACTTTAGGGCCAGTTTGTGATTGTGTGGTATTGGTGTTGTCCGATTTTAATTTTAATTTAAGTTGATCTAAATCAATATCTTTGCAGTATGACGAGTTGGAACGCTCACAACCCTGGTCAGGTATACAGTGGACCATTTTGACGTACGTTTCCCGAGGGTCGTCGTGAAACTGACCGGTGCTACGGACTGGAGCCGAGAGATGCCTTGGTGACCAATGCGTGGACAATTGATGCTTTTTGTTTGACTTATCAGGGTCAGTTGAAGAATTGTGAGGCGTATTGCGGTTAGAGCTTTTTGAGCACCGCCGCTCACTTGAGCTTGCCCGAACTGGTGAACTCTGGTGAACAGTAGTGTTCGCTGAACTCGAGTAGCTGCCGGCGAACGTAGATAGTTTGGGTTGAAAGTTACACGGTAGTTTAGATTTAGCGAAAGGGTGTCGGAGTTCTAAATCTTGAGGCGCTGGAGCAAAATGAACGCTGCCGTAATCGCAACTAGTACTATCCAGCCCAGTGGTGCTAGAACTGATCGGAGACGTTAACGAGATAGTATCAGTATCACAGTCATCTTTTCCACTGAATTGCACTGAATTGCAAGTTGTAACTGAGAGTTGCAAAGATTTGCTCTGCACGCAGTCACTACGCTGTGATCCAGTGCGTAGTTGGCTTGCAATTGTCGAAACTGCACGAGTGACCACGACAGTTGATTGGCAGAATACCACTTGAAACTCAGTACCTGCACATATTTGGCTACTATCTGCCGGCTTATTTCGGTTTCTAGTCGTTTGACCAGAGCGAACCATCCTGTCTGGCTTTGTGGGTCGAGATAATTCTTGTCGAGGTTTGTTGATTTTAGAGTACGAACGATCGTCTTTTGCGCCATCGACTTCGGCGATGGACGATATCTCAAGTGATTTTGAATGATTAGGAGGCAAAACTTGAGGTTCATTGACCGTTAGCCAGGGCGGTTGATGGGCAAATTTAAAATCTGACTGTCGTGGTAGGTGCTGCTTGTTAATAGTGCTCCCTGCGATTCGGCATGGCTTTGCCCGCGCTGGAACGAACTCATGCTCTGAATTGAGATATTTGCCCGTTTTCACTGATGGTCGAGCTAAGTCATTATTATTTTCTTGGTTAAAATTTATATTTTTCTTTTCTGAATAAAACGCAGCATTCAGTTCAGAAGGGTTACAGTCCACTTCAACACTGTTATGCTCGCTTGATGTGTTGTGGAGGTGTTGTTGTTGTTGTTGTTGTTGCAATCGTTTACGATTTTGGTGATAGTTATACGGGGGCGGTGCCCCTCGTATTAGAGGCTGACCCTCGGCTAAACAAGTATGAGGCTCATAAAGTGGATTCAACAAAACATTAGTACTTCCGGCGCCGTGCCTGGGCCAACTTGACCGTTCGTAGTCGTGTTTTCGACGTTGACCAGCCGACGCGTGGTTTGCTTTCGGCCTTAAAATTCCAGTGGAAGAGTCGTCTGCATTATCTGAAATCGTCCCTGCTTCATTTTTTACTTGCCGCTATATGTTATGAAATTTTCGGAAACATAATTTGAATTTTTAATCTGTATCCATATACATATTAAGCATGTATAACTCAAGTTAAAACGCCGACCATACGCACTTTGGGCATAGCTTCAGCTAACTTGTACATTCACATTACGCTTTATCAGGGGCGGAACGGTTTTTTGTGGGACTAAAAGAGCAAGGTTAAGCTTCAGACTAATTTTTTACTTGGCTTAGGCTTTGGCTTAGGAATATACGCATTCTTGCGCTTAGGCTTAGGATTAGGATTAGGAATATGCTTATAACACTGCTCCGCTCCTGCTGTTTATATTGGCCAAAAGTTACAAGACCTATCACTATTTTGATAAAACTTAAGTCCAAGCAGGCGTATGATATGTATTAAGATTTTACACCAAATTGAACTCTTTTAATTGAGCTACGAAGCAGATTTGTTAACCTCCAACTGACTCGGGAACCACGTTTTGGTTAGTTTCGACTTTTCACGAACTAAAAATTCAACGACACGTACCTGAATGCACATCACGTGCTCTATCACCTGTTGTCAAGTTGTACTTGTAACACTGTCCTTCCATACTCCCAGATTCAGAACGCATACCTCCTGAAGGAAGGGTTGCTCCACGATGTTGATCCTGGGTACCAGGGAACCGTTGGAAATGGCTGGAACCGGAGTTATTTGAATAATTTGCGGTTTCTAAATCAGCGTATACAGGAATCGAAAATTGGCTTTTGTTGGCACCACACGGCGCTTGGGGCGGAATCCTTCTAGTTGTGTGACCCTTGAGATTAAAACGTTCGTTATTCTGATGTCCAGAACGCCTGGTTGAATCTGGTCGGCTGCCAGGGCGCAACGGAAACGTTTCACTAGCCATAGCAGCATTATCATCGTTTACGCCATAGCGTATTGGATGATAATTGCCTGGCAGCGCACAGACGCACGTGTTATTTGCGTTGGCTGTGTCAACCCACGTATCGTTCACGTGGGTTGCATCATCCCACGTATTCACCTGCGTTGTGTGCGCAGTGGCTTGCGTCTGGTCACTACACGTGTACTCGCGTACCGTGTGTGACCATTCGCGTGACGCCGCTGATGGCCGACAAGATAACGACACAGCGTTGAGTGTCGCAACTCTGTCCGTTTGATACTTTTTATTTCCGTCAAAATTGTCACAGTTGCCACACTCAAGCTGACCGTTGTTATTATTGATGATTTTGTAGACAGATATGACGTTCGGCTGTTGGCTTGTTGTTGTTGTTGTTGTTGTCGTCGCCGTCGCTGTTCTTGTTGTTGTTGTTGTTGCAGTTGAGTGTGATTGTTTCGATGAAGATATAAGAGATTTGTTTTGTTGCATTGTGTTTTGTTGTAAATTGGACGTTGGAGTGTTTAAATGCGACAATTTTGATCGATTTGCAGTACCTGGAGGACACGGTTTGAGTTGGAAATCGTCTGACTTTTGCCGTTGCTGTTGTTGTTGTTGTTGCGGCTGCTGGTGCTGTTGCTCGTACTGTTGTTGTTGTTGTTGTTGTTGTTGTTTCTGTTCAGGTACATAAGAGTGTTTCGCATGCAATTTAGTTGCTGTTGTATGATTGTGTTGCGTATGTTTCGCAGCGTTGCGTGCTGCAGTTGCCGCACGATACTTTCGACACAAAACGCAACACGCAACACAAAGACACATTAGTATCGCCAGCATTAAACACCCAAGTGTTAGGAAGATTATTTCAAGCGTATTACCTGTAGTGACGCAAACAGAATATATATTATTTATTTGTTTGCGTAAAAAATTAAATTTTTTATATATCACTGGGGCCCGTATTCTCAAAGGAGTACAATTGGACCAAAGAAATGATTAGTCTCTCTCGACAACCACAGGACCGTCGCGGGTTCACATTGCTAGGATGGCTAAAAATTGTTGACAGAAGCGCATACAAGGGTTTTCGTTGACTTACAAGCAAGGTTGCAAATATTCTATGAAGGTCGAACTTTTTTCAAAGGGGCTAGGCCCCTGCTTCCCCCACTTGGCTAAGAACTCGGACAACCACAACACTACGTAAAAGCTATCGATACGGCTTCGTCTATGCATAATATACACTGCATGTGCTGAATTTCCAGCTTTTCAATAAGATTAGAATGTGCACCGAGGTCGCGGATAAAACAACAAGTCTAAACTAAGGCTAATCCTAATTTTAGGAGCCTGTCGATAGAAAATGAGATGACTCGGGGAACTTAGGGACTGAGAGAGTCCGATTTATGTTTAGGCTTTAGGCTTAGGTGTTAAATTAGAAAACTTACAATTTGTTTCGTCACTATAATCATACTCTGAGCAATTGGGTACGCCATCGCATATAAGTGATTGATCAATGCAGTATCGTGCGCGTTTTGCGCAAATTTGTTCGTTATTTTCAATGCAAATATCGCCGCCGTGACAAACAAAGCCTTTGCAATGCGATAGATACTCTGAAACCATCGCAGTTTTCAGCTGCTCTGAGCTTGAGTATTCCTCTGACTATGCGACATAATTAATTTGTTTTAAATTTTAACTGTGGTATAAAATAATTACACCCTTTTAAAGCATAGTGTGTATTGTGAGCAATTAATTGCAAACTGCGTACAGTGCAGTACAATGTACAGCGTTTGATTTATTAACACACGTATGTGTGATGTAAAATCTCCAAAAGACGTGAGGGATCTCATGTGATGTAAAATCTCCAAAAGACATGAGGGATCTCATGTGATGTAAAATCTCCAAAAGACGTGAGGGATCTCATGTGATGTAAAATCTCCAAAAGATGTGAGGGAACTCATGTGATGTAAAATCTCCAAAACACGTGAGGGATCTCATGTGATGTAAAATCTCCAAAAGACGTGAGGGATCTCATGTGATGTAAAATCTCCAAAAGACGTGAGAGATCTCATGTGATGTAAAATCTCCAAAAGACGTGAGAGATCTCATGTGATGTAAAATCTCTAAAAGACGTGAGGGATCTCATGTGATGTAAAATCTCCAAAACACGTGAGAGATCTCATGTGATGTAAAATCTCCAAAAGACGTGACGGGATCTCATGGACAATCTCTCATGTCTCAAAATTGCTGTCATAGACAACAGCCTGCTTTCCCAAAACTTTTCTCATGGACACTTTTCCTTCAGGTATCTGAAGTAAGCAAATTCGAACAGAAACTGCCGTGCTTTAGCCCTGTATCCTAAAAATGCCTTGTCATAAACTACCTCCGCCCAAAATGCATCTCATGGTCAATCTTCCCCCCAAAATTTCTATCATTCGCTTCAGTCTCGAGCATCAAGCTCCTGTAAACTAAGTGGCGTTGCTAAACGCCTCCCACTCAAGAGTCCCAAGATTTGAAACGTAACTTGACATTACATTTGATTAAAAGAAAATGTTCATGCAAGAAAGGGTTTAAAGAATGATTCGAAATAACTCAACCCGACAATTTTAAACTCATCGAAGACAATTCTCTCTTCCGATCTTAAATTTAACGCTCTGACATGCTACCGCTGAGGTTTGTCGTCCAGTGATTATAAACTATATACAACATTAAGTATGAGCGTCCATATTCTCAAATGTATGTAGCTCCTATTAACTGGATGGTGATAGGTGTTGTAGCTATCGCGGTTTGGAATGGTCTGGCATTAAGTAAATTTCCACATTTAACGGTTTTCTACGTCTGTGTTCATTTTTTTGAAATATGCAGTTGCAGCAGTTTGTCCGATTGAAAACCTATCAGGTGCAATCAATATATACACATTTGAGAATATCAACCAGGGTGGTAAATATTTAACGAAACACTTAATTTTAGTTAACCCTTTCTCACATGAATATTTTCTATTTTCCCTGAGACCTACTTTTATGCTAGGATTCGAACTCCAGTGACTGGAGTGGGAGGCGTATATCATCACCACTCAGCTATAGGAGCTTAACGCTCGAGCCCGAGGGGGCTCTCACGTCTTGTGGTGATTTAGTAGTATGTATACGTGTTGCAATTGTTAAACACGGTGCGATATATACTATTTAACGTATATACACTGCGCTGAGTTGCCTACAAGCAACTCAATGAGAGAAGGGGTTACATTTGAATTCCATGTTTTATGAAAGATCCGAAATAAAGTTAAAACAATGAAATATGCGTAATACTGTAAACTTTACGGAACATTTTTGATTTTAAAGCAAAAAATGCTACCTTCTTCTGCGTCAGGTCCCAATTCTTCGGGTAATGGAATTTTGTCGACTTCAGTCCAAACCAAATAGAATCCAATTGGCTGGCCGTGTTCTGTATACGACTCGTGGGTCTTTTTCATTGGCTCGCTGATTGTTTTGAATCTATAATTGAAAATAATACGATTTTAAGTATTTGATGTGTTTTTTAGCTTTCAGTGTCTTTACAATTTCACAATCTTAACATGTTACGGTTCAACGATAGTTCTGAAATTTCACACAGGTATACAGCTGTTCAGCGAAAATCGTTACTAAACAGGACAGACGTTTGATCTGGTGGTAGGCATATGATGCAGCACGGCTAGCCTTCATGTCTATCAAAACAAAATCATGAATTAGCTATGCAGTCGAAGCTTATTGACATTAATTTTAGCTAATTGACATTAATTTTAGCTTATTGACATTAATTTTAGCTTATTGTTATTAATTTTAGCTTATTGACATTAATTCTAGCTTATTGACATTAATTTTAGCTTATCGACATTAATTTTAGCTTATTGACAGTAATTTTGCAATGTTGCCACAAAATGTGTTATAGACCAAGGCTACCGCGAAGCCATTTGAATTATTGTAAACGGCGGGCGCATGCGTATCTCAAGCGATCATATTATTTCGGTGTCTGCCACTGAACAGTTACAGGCAAACTGGATTCAGACCTGACAATTAATCGATTCTGCTGCGATACCAACGATTTATCTCCTTCAGCTTTGTAGTACGACTTATCACCACAAAATAGAACTCGCTGCGATTTAGGCAACTTTTCTTCGTCTTCCGGCAAATAGTGTGCATAGCCATCGATCAGCGACAGATGGGCACGAGAACAATCGGCTAAAAATTAATTTGAACAAGAGTTTATGTTACTGCTCACAAAAACCTGAAACTTAAATTATAGCTGAACTAAACTTGAATGTTAGTTTAAGTAAAACTTAAATGGCTTGACGGACAAACAAAACTAGAATTTTAAGTTTTACTTAATCTAACATGTTTATAAGTTTAACACGAGTTTAAGTAAACTTATTTTTCGTTCAAGTGACAAGTGCAGCCCAAAAAATATGTATATCTAAGAATTGATTAAGTTTACCTTAAACCGAAAATATGTAAGTTTTTGAATGAGTTTAAGCGTAAACCTACCTGTTAGTTTAGTTAACATAGAAAGTTAGTTTAATATTGCTAGATTACCTTATGCTTAATAAATCAAGTTAGTTTAAGCTTTTTAGAGAGTAGCTACACTAAAACTGTCAGAATCGAAAAATTACCCTGACTTGGAGTTAAGTTGAACTCAATCAGCTTTATAAGAATTTGTTTATCAGGCGGAACGCGAATAAGCCAATTGCACGTAATATTTTTCATATAAGTAACCGGATACTGAGGACTTATAATCACGCCGCCATGATTTCTTGTGTTCACGTTACCACCGCATCCTTTTTTCGCCGGATCGACCTTCGGGTCGGGCCAAAAACTGAGCGGAACGGCTATTTTGCCTGCAATGCAATACAATTGTACTAATTTTAGTTCCGTTGTTAGCAGGCCCGCAGCCAACGGGGGGAGCCAGGGGGAGCTCAGCCCCCAATGAAAAAATTTTGCCCCCCCCCTAGAAAATTTTCAACCTTGCTTGTAAGTCAACGAAAACCCTTGTATGCTGCTCGTGAAAATTTTCAACCCCCCCTAGCAAGGTGAGCTGGCCACGGGCGTTGTCGTTAGCATTCTCCTTAGTCCCTGAAATGACTTTGACCAATAAGAAGGCTGTAACAATATTGACTAACGCAGTTTTTAACAGAATCACTGCAATAGTGAAGCGAGCGAGAATCCAAACGTTATTTTAAGAGTAAACCTTAATATAAAATTTTAATTTTGATTCCTGTGTGGTGCCTAGATCAGGGTGCCCCACTATGGATCCGCTGATGCCATGAGGCAACTTTGAAGCAGTTTGCAAATAAAACACTTTTATTTGTTGCTTGTTGTGTATCATGTTTTATATTGCAACGCGGATCAACTATCAAAATATACGTTAGCAAACTGAAATTTTTTGATTTATCACTGATTTAAAATGTTTCTGTCTCGATGAGCGACAAACACAACAGCTCTGAAACATTTCGGCAACCATCAACGAACACGGACAACAGAATATGGACGCCGAGCGAATCCAAAGCTGTTTTTTTATTTTAAAATATAAATGATCGGCGAATATACAAATATCATCATTAATTTAAAATTTTAAACTATTGGATATTAAAAGAATGATGTTAAAACTGTGATAAACAAGTCACTCTTAAAGCGCTATTCTGGTGTTTATATCAACGATAGAACAACAACTGCATAGACTTGTGCTTGCGTTTAGAAAATAGTGGCGAATTGTATACTGAATCGATTTGAGTTGAATTACTTATATACACTGCAAAAAATGGTGAGTCAAATTAACTGTCTCCGTAATAGGCTCTACGGGACTACACAAACTGAATGAAATTCTACTCCGCCAGAGTCAAACGTGCGGCTATGTGAGTCGAATTTGACTCCGGCGGTGTCGAATTTGAATCAGTTTGTGTAGTTCTGTAAAGCCTATTTCGGAGAGAGTCAATTTGACTCACCATTTTTTGCAGTGTATTTACATGAGCTGATTGAAATTTACCGCAATGTCTGGTTATCGTATGCTTATTATTTAATTCGTGTTGTTTGTTTCGACGGCCGAGCGGATTTTTCAAAGCTGGACCAAAGTAAAATTGAGAACTACAAATCCCAAGGTTTCTGGGAAAACAAGAAAAATCCTTTAAACGGACTTTTAACAGATTATAATGGATCATAAAGGTTAAAAAAATTTCTTGCACTTGAAATGATATACCCTGCCGAACTCAAATCCTGTCTACGTTCCTGACAGCGATACAAAACGTACTCTCAGGCACAAATTCATAATTTCCTTCGAATCCGCTAAACTGTTGCGAATCAACTGCTGATCGAAAAATAATTTCTATACGACGTTGAAGTGTGCTGAAATCAGGCGGAATGCGACCGCCACAGTATCGTGGACTGACATGCTGTTCGCCTCGATAGTCAATCACGATGATAAGCACATAGTCACGAAGGCACCTGAAATATTCAGAAAAATGTAGGCACACAATTTCATTATATTTAACATCATGTTAACCTTGTCCTACATATTTTGGCCAATGTAAAGATCAAGGGCGGAACGTGTTTTTGTTGGAGTGCAGTAGAGTAAGCTTAAGCTTTAGTCTAAGTTTTTGACTTGGTTTAGGCTTAGGCTTAGACTTGTGCTTAGGAATATGCTCGTTTCGTAAGCGTAGGCTTTAGGCTTGGGCTTAGGAATATGCTTAAAATACTGCTCCGCCCGTGTTGTTTACATTGATCAATATTTTCTGTTTTATTGCCACATTTCAAGCCATTATTCGAATCTCAACAGCCTCTCGAGTTGAAGGCGTTGACAATGACCACTTCTGCTAAGGAGCTTCAAGCAGCCTGAACGAACCAGTTTGCATTAAGTTGCTCACAGTATACTCTTATGTGAGAAGGTGTTAATTACGGCACATACAACAGTATGAGAATTTCGTATTCAGTAGTATAGTAGGTTCAAGACACAGCAGTACGGTCCACAAACTAATACTGCAGTGACCCGAATAAGAGAGGGTATAAAGGAGGTCCTTTTTGAGTCCCAATCAATAGGAGTCTGTATAGTTAATAAGAGTCCGTAAGCTCATAGAGTTCGTAAACCCTAATTAGAGTCTATAAATGTCAATTAAGTGCATGACTTCAGTACCAAATAAAGTTGAGTTTAAAACTTTAAAGCATACTTAACTTTGGAAAGTACATTCCTAGGTGTAATCTAGAATTATTGCTCAAGCTTTTGACACAAGTCAACCGTTTAATACAACGGATAGTTGTAAAATACCAGATATGTATCTGAAACGAACGGCGGCGGAGGGTGGATTAAAAATAAATAACAGTTCGTAATCGAATAACAAGGGGGTACCCTCTGGAGAGGTTAAATAAACATCAATCTCCCACCTTATTCCGGCCACTACAGTAGCTGGCTTTTGCCAATCTGAATTTCAAAATTGTCAGTCCAAGCTTGTAGTTTAGTGCGCAAATAGTATACGACCCTTAAAATTTTCTAGACAACAAATATATTCAGAGTGTTACAAATTGCATGCATGTTACAAGATCAGGCCAAAAATATTATCTAACTCGGCCGTCATAGTTGAAACGAAAATATTAGAGTTAAACATCAGCGTTTGAAAATATTTTTTGGTTGTTTATAATTTTTGATTCTTTTTGTTCCATTTTTATTGTTTTCATTTATTTTTTATTTAGTCAAAATTCGAAATTTTTCATTAATTAATAGATTTTTTGTTTATTCTATAGGGATCTGGTATATAATCTTACAAATTATTATGAGGCAACGGCGGTTCGAGCCGAAATTTAGACCATCGCAACATGACCACGTATCCAGGCTGTGCGTCAAATTGATACGTACACGTCACATTCGATGGATAATTGTCACCGTCGTTTCGGCTGTCTTCACGGCCGTAGATGCTGCCGGCGGTCGAGACGGCCGCAATTGGCGACGCAAAACGGCCGCGTTTAACGACGGCGCTATCGAAAACAATCGAACATGGTCTGCCTGAATATGCTCGTAGCCGCAATGGATGATCGGATACTGGACCGCTGTGTTGGTAGCGGAAAGGCCCGCTGTTGTAGGCCGCATAGCTATGGCGTGAAGCGAACTCAATTTGTGGGAATGGATGAAAAGGCGATAAGTGCCGCCGTTGATGGCGTAGATTTGAAACGGGGCGAGAAAAAACCGATTGCGATGGGTTCAGAGAGACCGTTGTACCGGTTGTGAACAGAGTACTGGGAGTAACGTTAGACGTGTTGGGTGGATAAGAGATGCTGGCGGTACGTAACAGTTGAATTAAACTCAACGCGAGTTGAGACAGTTGAATGTGTGCAAATGGAATGTTGGATTGAATGAATGCAGGCTGCACGTTTGATGCCAATGAAGCTGTTGTGGGCAATGCAGCATTGCTTGGGAATAGATTGCTTGGCGGGCGAACAGCGCGGACATGCGGTGACGGCAGTGTTGAGATACAGTGTACTTGAGCCAAATCTGGTAAAAATGCCGTAAAATTTGCTCGTTTAAAGTTATGGTTCTTGTGCAATTTCCTCACCATGTTTAAGGTGAAGACTGGTAAGGCTTAGACTAGGCAAAGATTGAGGTTTAGGTAAGTTTTTTCCTAAACCTATATTTATACCTTTTCATAAGCGTTTGCGTGTACCAAAATCCAGAACCTTAACCTGAACCTAAACTATTAAAGCCTGAGCTGTTTTAATTGTGAACATCGTACGCTATCTGCACAATTCACGTATATACATTAGCGACGATTCTATGAGTGCAGTATAATTTTCGAACTTGATTCGTATACTGGACAAAGACTAATTAACCAATGTTTAGAATTAAAATTTAAAAATATAAAAAAACTAAAAATTATTTTGAATATTTACCAAAAATTCCAATAATTGTAGTGATAACAATGATGAGTCGAACGCAAAATATGAAATTGCGATAGTGTACATGCCAGGTCATTGGTTAAATTCATCTGAAACAACAACCGGAAACTAAATAACGAAATAATGGGAAAATGTTGTTTTGACGCGAGTAAACCAAATATGCAAGGCTAAAGCCTAAGCCTTACCGTAAGGATAAGCCTAGCTAAACCTTACCGTAAGGATAAGCCTAGCTAAACCTTAGCGTAAGGATAAGCCTAACTAAACCTTACCGTAAGGATAAGCCTAGCTAAACCTTACCGTAAGGATAAGCCTAACTAAACCTTACCGTAAGGATAAGCCTAGCTAAACCTTATCGTAAGGATAAGCCTAGCTAAACCTTACCGTAAGGATAAGCCTAGCTAAACCTTACCGTAATGATAAGCCTACCTAAACCTTACCGTAAGGATAAGCCTAGCTAAACCTTACCGTAAGGATAAGCCTAGCTAAACCTTACCGTAAGGATAAGCCTAGCTAAACCTTACCGTAAGGATAAGCCTAGCTAAACCCTACCGTAAGGATAAGCCTAACTAAACCTTACCGTAAGGATAAGCCTAGCTAAACCTTATCGTAAGGATAAGCCTAGCTAAACCTTACCGTAAGGATAAGCCTAGCTAAACCTTACCGTAATGATAAGCCTAGCTAAACCTTGCCGTAAGGATAAGCCTAGCTAAACCTTACCGTAAGGATAAGCCTAGCTAAACCTTACCGTAAGGATAAGCCTAGCTAAACCTTACCGTAAGGATAAGCCTAGCTAAACCTTACCGTAAGGATAAGCCTAGCTAAACCTTACCGTAAGGATAAGCCTAACTAAACCTAGACGTAAGCTTAAGCCTATAACCAACGTGCAAACCTAAAAGCTTAATCTATCTGACTCCGCGTATAATAACGGCGCGCCCATCATAGTAACGTCGGCCGTTGCAATACTGCATTATGTCCGCAGTATGCAGCAGTTTGAGAATTGAAATTGCTAAATTTCAAATGTTGGAACGCAACTCATCTGGTCTCAGGGGCGAATAAATGACCTAACCGGGCCGACGCTAAAGTTGAATTGTGTTTGCGGACCAAAAATACAGGCCAAATGATTTTTTATTCAAAATGTGAATTTTTGAAACACTCGTCATAGGCGTCATGCAAGTGTAGGCAAACGCGTTTTGCAATATTTTAAAACTAACAAATCTTAATGGTGGTTTTCGAGTTATAATCTTGGCTGCACCCATAGACCTACCGCACCACTGTTCTGTTTAGCTAATAGAAGAAAAAACATATAAGAATGGGAAGTTTGAAGATTAAACTGAAACTAAATTCTGAGTAAAATATTCAACTTACGCGGACTCAACTGAACTCAGATTGAAGATCAACTCAACTTAGAGTGAGTTAATGTTTACTGTTATAAAGTCAGAAACAACTAACTCTCTAACTGAGTTGGTTAATCAACTCATTGGAATTTACATTGTAACACCTTTCAATGGTGCCGATATTCTCAAATTTGTATAGCACCGATTATACAAGTTGATGATAGTTCTTAAAAATTTCGACCCAGCGCTCTTTTTCTTTCAAAAAATTAACACATTTTCGTGCTCGATTTGGCCTAAAAATAGTGCAATAGGCGCAGAGCTTGAGATACACAGTTTTTGCAGTTATAATATTTATTGGCTTGAAATTTTCTCAAGCCACTCGGAATTTATTTCATGAACAGTAAACGAATACTTAAACAAACGTTTAAAAATGTCGGCATACACGGGCGCATGTGACGGCTTAACCAACATTGCATAACAATCATACAACCGCGTGTCAACAGTTATGCAACCTTCGCCGGCAGTAAAGTCCACGTAAACACGTTCTGGTAAGCTTGGGGTCATCATGTCGAGTTGACACAATGAACCATGGCAAATTTAAAAATTTTCGAAAAAACCCCCGCGAGCGGAACGACCGCAGGCCAAACGCAATTTTAATCCTAAACCATTACCCAAAATTTTCATTTTGATCTATGTTGGACAGCCAAGGCCTGGGTGGGACCGTTTAATCAGCCAGTGACCATCAAAAAGACACCCACAGCTTTGACAAACTACGGACGCGATCTGCAGTCAGAAAAACGTACTTTGAGGGGGCCCAGACGTTTTTCAGATGGCCGTATGTTTTTTAAAAAAATCCATATTGGTTTACAGTATGAAACTCACTAAACCACCGAATGTGATTCAGCAGTTTTTATACGACCTCTGCTTCGGCTTTTACGTTTCACTTGTTTACGTACTGGCTTGGCCATGAACGCGTGAAAAAATAACCAAACAACCCAGACCGCCACGCTAAGTGGCTTCAGTCTAAAGTTTGCTCTATTTCGATTTTCAACAACGATCTATAATAGAGTTTTGTCTGTTGTGACACAGAACCAAGCCAAAAAAGCTAAGTTATTTAAACTGCAAAAATGACAAATTTTAAATTGAATTTTATTCTATTTGTTGCATTGCGTATGTGTATGTTTATATATATATATATATTTATATATATATATAAACCCTGCAATGCCTAAGATTTAAGACTTCAAAGGTCTAAAACTAAGCTTAAACCGACAGCTAATGTTAACGATCCAACGGCTGATTAGAGGGATTTAGAAATAGGATACCGCAACGAAGGCAAGTAAAAACTAAAATTTCGCCTTGCGATACTAAAATTGCCTGTGGCTTCTCGTTTGCGAGTTCTCCATTCCTTTCAAATTCCGTTCTGACTTTCGCGTGCGACACATATTCTTGTCACGTATTGCACATAAGAAACCCACTCCAAACTGTAATTTTGAAGAGGAAATGACAAAAAATACATTGGACCTTAACTTGAACATGTAGGTGTGTACTTCGGCTAACCTCACCCCGCTATGCCGTAACCACTAACCAGCTATAGTTTTAGGGGTTAAACCTCTCCCCCAATTTGTACTTTTTGTCCAGTTTTTAGACATTTATTGAGCTGGTAACACAACAAACGCTTTCCAAATTTTTATTGGACGTGAGCCCCTCTTTGCCAAAATCCTGGCTACACTCATAGTCTAAAACTGAATTAAGCAAAAACCAAATTGAACACAAAACGTATTGTCTCATTTATCATGACCGCAAATAGGCCCAAATGTTCACTGCCTGTATACAAGATCAAATCGATACTGTGACCTCAATAGCTTGCAAAAAATGCTGGCACCAAATCGGGACACGCCTGCACGCAAAAATGGTTCCATGCACCAAAAAATCACACCCTATACTTTTTCCCATAAACCACCATCAAGTAAATGAATTTAGCTAAATCAAGTCGCGTGTAGCGATTACGGGGAATTGCAGATCAGGGGCGCAGCCGAGATTTTATTTTTTTAGTGTATATATAATGTTATTGTTTAGGTTCTGGATCTAGAATCAAGCAGGTTATTCTAAAGTCTGCTATAGTAACCTTTTGCGTTTCGGGGAGATATCCCCATGTCCAGCTGACTGTAAATATACCCCTGGCGGAGATACTGGCAAGCCAGCCTATTTTTTTGGGTCCCTTTATAATATTCCATAAAAATTATATGAAACAGTGGCAACTCGTAAAAAACAATGCGACGTTGGTTTAAAAAATACCGAGTGGCATGAGAGCAGTATTGCGTAGCAGTGCCGCAACTGTCAATCGCATGACAACATTCAAAGAATTTTATAGTCAGCAAATTTTCAGGCTAAATTACTAATCTGCATGGGGGGTCAATAGAAAATGTTTACTATATTTTTTTATAATTGGTCAGAGCAACAGTTGGGTCGTATCGGAAACAGGGACGGTGTCATGACGTATACCAAATGGGGGGCGCAAGAAGAACGTAAGAGGCACATGCCTAATGTCGTCTTTTAAATGTTCAAAAACCAAAACGGTATCTACTATAGATCGGTACGAAACTTTACCTGTAACAAATTAGGTAGAAAAATGTTTTGCCAGCTCGGATTAATGGGACGTGACGCGCCACATCGCCCCTGTTTCTCATCCCTTGACCGAAAGGAAAGTTCAACTTTCTGATTTCGCCTAGGTTTATACCTAATTAGCAGGAAGCAGTACCGGAGCAGACAGGGGTGTAAACATTATCCAAACTTCAACGTGGGTCCCGCACGCAAAATCATACTTCAAGTGGGACCCCACGCAGAGAAGGATCCAGAATTTCCTATACTGAAAATCCAAGGTTGGCCGTGAACGCCGACCTTTAGCTGTCAGGACACACTACGGAATATAACAATTTCTGTCAGTAAAATTTTTTAAAATGTTGGACCTTGAGTAGTGAATTAGTGCCTTAATAGTGTTTTGGAAACGGTATCCGAGGCTCCATCTTAGCCATCAAGATGAGTCCCTCTGCAAGACGCCATTCGGTGTGCAGCAGTTGACCCAAAACCGGTTGCACGCACGCGGGGCACCACATAAATCGGTAAAAAGTCACAGACGAAGAAAGCGAAAAGCCGAGCAAACGTAACAACGTGGTGCTAAACGTGAGTAGCACTAAAGGCGCATATTGTTCCAGTTAGCTTGGCGGATCGAGAATGCTGGGGCTATCACAACCATTCCCCTATGGGGATAGCGTCAGTCGCCACTGAATGCTATACAGGATTCACAATAATAAGCGACTCGGTGCTGGAAAACTGAATTCAGTTTGAAAATAAAATTTTGAACAATTTTAAATTCGGGAAAAATTTATATATGCGTAGTCAGGAGTGATTTTCAGCATTAACAAAATCCACATTTGCAAATTACGAAAAAAGTTTAATCAGTTTGCAAACTGATGTTACATTGCAACATTTTAATTCAATTGCACACTACGTAAAATTGTATTATAATAAAATTTTACATTTCCTAAATTCAAAAATTTCAAAATGTTTAAATTTTGAATTTTTGTGGAAATGGAATTTCAGTTTTCCACCACGCTACACGACTTATCGTAGTAATGAATTAGTGTTGTAGCGATAGAGAGCATACTTTAAGTCAATGTCGGTACAATAGTTATATGGCTATGCGGCTCCCGAAAACCCTAGATTTACCACCGCCTTTAAATATTAAATTTTCTAAGACAGTTGCTTTAATAAAGGGAACATGATGGCGTGCGAGCGTAGCGAGTGAGAAAATTTTTTATATTTAGCAAACTTAGAAAATATTAAAATTTTCCAGTTTTTTTACAACGAAAATAAATTAAAATAAACACAACGCTCTGTTTCGCTTTAGACACCTGGCAAAAATAATGTTTATCAAAATTGGTAAAACCACAGTAAAACAGATTTAAAAACCTACTGGGTTTTACTGTTTTAGACAGAACCATTTTGAGAAGTACAGCCTGAAAAAAGTAAATTACTTCTTGCAGATCAAAATATATTTATTTTTGATAAACGAAACCGGCTACGGTGAATGTATGAGACGCAGCTGTCACACAATTTCTATAAAGGTGGGGCCTAATCAGGGTGTGACAATGAAATTTTGATAAATGACGATACTGAACTGATAATTTTACATCTTTGAGAACGTCTATACTTTGAAGTCCTAACGCCAACCACAAAGCAAACTTTTCATGTCTTAAATGCATGAGCTCATGTTTACTTGTTCGAACGTTCTGGTTGCTGGTGTGACTGCAAATGAGTAAGCTTAAATTTTTGACTATATTTTCAGCTTAGGCTTAGGAATACACTTTTTTAAACGGTTAGGTTTAGGCTTACGGATATGCTTGATCTAGGCACAAGTGAGGCACCAGTTTATTTAATGAGTTGACGGATGCTTCAGTCCGTTGGCAAAGTTATAGTGCGAAAAACACATAAATTCTCAGTAACAGAAGGGATACTGAAAAAATGTAAAGCTTCTCCCTCGGTTCGCTAGCGACGGATTCTTCGAAACTGAGCCTAATCCATGGCTACGACCCTTCACTGGCTCTGTTTTACCTGGTAGGTTTTAGAAATATTTCATACACAAAAATACGGCCACATAGAAAAAAAACTGAAATTCTGTTCTACATTTAATGACAACATTGTATGTATAGGTTTTCGCTCGCTTCGCTCGCAATTTTCTGCAAGTCGTGCTTATGTGGCGAACAATTTGGCCTGGTCCAGCTACCCAGGCCGCTATAAATTTAGAGGGCATGAAAAATAACTTTCAAATTGGACTCAGAGCCAAATGCGACAGCGCAGCCGACCTCATATATCCCACCAAAAAATTTAGATCCGTCTCTACTCTAGGTTCTAAGTTTACTTGTAGGAGAAAACCTAAGACACTGACCTGGCACGAAGCGGCCCCCCCCCGATCCAGATTGCTTGGTAAGGTTCGGCTGAACCCTCTGGTCCCCTCGCTGGCTTCGGGGCCCCTGTATAGAACAGGGCCGGATCGTTTTCCGGAGAGGCTATATATAATAGAGTCAGTAAAACTAATTCTTTTTCTTAGGCTTAGGTTTAGGCTTAGGCTTAGGAATAGGTTCATCCATACGCTAAGGCTTAGGCTTAGGCTTAGGCTTAGGAATATGCTTATACTACTGTTCCTGCCCTGTTCTATCTATACATGGGCCGCTTCGGGCCCACGCCCACTGGCAATTGAAGGTGTTAGGACACAAGGTGAAATTTCGAAATCAACAACAAGCCGGATTGCCTGATAAAGAGCGGAGTAAGTGAAATGAATAACCAAATACACTGCGTCTGGTTAAATTTCGCTGGTTTTACAAACAAACGCATGGTTTCAACAACCGAATGGTGTGGTGATAATTATAAGGGTACACAGATGGCTCGCTGGGTGGTAATTAGGCAATGCCTACCTACGATTTTAGACGTTTGTGTTTATCTCTGGTACTGGCAGTAGCTTGGTTTATGGAGTAATGTGAGTTGCTGTTGTTCGGCGTTTCATGTCAGCAAATACAAGTCCCCGGCAGACAAAGGAAGATGCCATTCGGACGCTGGCTCCCTTAACAAGAACCAAAACCAAATTTTCGTGTAAAGATTTAGTACTAAAATTGTGTTTGGCTTCACGCTTGTTTCGATTGTAATGTGTTTTTTCGTCGTTTATGTATCAGGTGACCTCCCAGATCAGAAATATTTCAATTGGAAATTGTGATGCGAGTCGTTTTTATAGAGGCTTGTTTAAACGAACAAAATGTATTTAAATACAGGAAGCGGATAATGTTTTTACTGGCCATTGAGGTTACAATGACGTCCAGTATTGTGTACTGTATTTACCCGAATAAGGGGGGTAATAAGATGGGGTCCCCATTTTGAGTCCCGATCAATAGGAGTCGGTATCCCTAATAAGAATCCGTCAGCGGATAGAGTCCTTAAACCTTAATTTGAGTCGATAAATGTCAATTATCCCTAATTCTAGCGCATAAATGACTCCAGGTCCAAATAATTTGGCTTCGAAACTTTAAAGCGTACTTAAGTTTTGAAAGTACATTGCAACGTATAACCTTGCATAATCGCTCAAGCTATTGACGCAAGACAAATAAACGTTTAATTCAACGGATAGTTGTAGTACCGCATATATATCAGTAACGAAGGGTGGCGGAGCGTGGGTTAAAAATAAATAACAGTCCGTAACAGAATAACAAGGTGGAGTTCCCTCTGGAGAGGCCAAATAAATATCAGCCCCCCACTTATTCGGGTCAATACAGTACCTTGACGTTGTTTTGAAGCGTTGTGTTGCATGTCATCATCAGGCAGCATGGACCACGTTTAGAGTCTTATTAAGGATGACAAATACCAGCTACAATACCTACAATAAGCCCTATGGTAGGGCTGACTTGTTGGTTCGGGCTTTTTAACTATAAGCGATCCAAGATTTTTGGTTCGACAAAATTAGGGAAAAGGTACCGTTATATCCGCCTTCATGGACCATTAGTCGTAATGCTCAAGCTGTTTCAATCCAAGTCGTTTTTGGGATTGAGAGCCAGGACAGCAGGACAGGACAGTTGGGACAACTGAACAGCCATAACACAGACAGCGAGTCCAGTTTTGCCATCTGTATATTTCTCCTACCATGAGATTAATGCTATGCTTAGTCCTAGCCTAACCTAGGCCTAAACCTATTAAGCTTTTAAGCCGGCACTCTTTTACTTTACCTCACATAAAATGAAATGGGGGGGGTAACTTTCAGTTATTTCACATGTAAAATATTCACTCACAATCAAAACAAGTTGTGTGGTTTGGGGACTTTTTTTACATTTCATCTGGAGTCGGCGTGATTTCAAGTGTGCCTATGTTTACTTTACTTAAACATTTTAGCTGTTCCAGTAAAGAATTGTTTAGAGATGTGGGGGGGCTAATGCGCGACAGTCCCCCGTCCAGCTCAGGGCCCTTGAAATCGACAGGCATTCAAGGGACTAGCAGTAGCACCCAGAGAACTCAATGCAAGAAAATTATTCTGTGTAGTTTTCTTTTGTCGAGGGATTAAAAAAAATATATATAAGTATATATCTATATATATATATTTATATTTATATATATAAATGCTTTATTATCATGGGCGCAGTCAAAATTTCGCAGAGGGAGAATGGGAAAGTTCTATACAAATTTCCAAGAAGGCTCTTTGTGTTACAACCCGAACGCGTGTCTGAAAACTCCAGTACGCAAAATCGAAACCGGAAGTTTGACACCTGCCGCCCCAATCGCTGTGCCACTGTTTGTTGTATATATAAATATATATACGTAATCACGACTGTTTTCAGTGCTGGTTTGCCTGCACTGCACTCCTGATTGTTGTTATCCCGAAACATAGAGATGGTGCTCAGCGTATAACATGGCTCAAAACTTTATTAACATACCATCTGAAACAGTGACCACTTTTGCCTAAACCAGAAATCCCATCGTCGCCGAAACTTTAGGCCCCATCAAAGTAACTAAAACATTTAGTTTTGGCAAACTGCCAATAGACATAGCAAACCTTGTAGGTTAAACACAGTTATCCGCACTGATGACGCCAGAAAACGGACCGAAAGCAAATTTAATTATATCTCTTTTACTCATTCAAACCGAATGAACTGTGTTCAAACTGGAATATGACGAATGCTTCAAATGCTCGGTGGTTGTTCGTTATGAGTAGTATTTTTATGCAAATGACCCTCTTAGCCAGTCCTTGACGCCAGAAAGGTAGGAAGCTATTTGACGATCTTTGCCATAGACTTCCGATGGTTACCTGTGAGTAGTGTGACTCGGATAAATTAGGGCCAATGTAAAGAACAGGTGCGGAATAATATTATAAGCACTCTACAAAAAATGGTGAGTCAAATTGACTCTTTCCGAAATAGGCTTTTCCGGACTACACAAACTGAGTCAAATTTGAATCCGCCAGAGTAAAATGTGCAGTCCAGAAAAGCCTATTTCGGAGAGAGTCAGTTTGACTCACCATCTTTTGCAGTGCATATTCCTAAGCATAAATATAAAAATTAGCCTGAAGCTTAAGCTTTGATTCGCAAGCGCTGTGAAGATTTCACAAGCTAAATTTACAGCACAAGCTAGAAGTTGAGAATACTGAGGGAGTTAGATACTGGGAAGGTTAGACTTAGGGGCTTAGGCATAGGTTTATGCTCAGGTTAAGGCTTAGTCTTTAGGAGAATGGTCCTTATAGAGCTGCATGGGTCAATATTTTATGTTTGTAGTCACTGGTTTTCATCATGGTGTAAACGGACAGTGATCAAAAATAAAAGAAACGGAAAACGGTTATTGAAGTATAAAAGATGTGTATTTTTCAGCCCACACAATTGATGCATGCAAATATTCGCCGAGCCTTCTAAAATGTTGAAGAAAAATCACGGATGGTCCGAAATTTTTAAGGTTTGGGATGAATTTAGTAATTTTCGTTTAATATCAAAACTTGTAGCATTTCTATGATGAAAAATTGCCAGATATATACGTGATTTATAACTTATTTGAGCATAAAAGAATAAGTGAGTTTCGGTTATTTCTATAATGGAACTAGAAATCGATTCTTTGCGGAAACGGATATGCAATTTGTAGTATTATATACTGCATAATACAAAGTGCAACTACAAACTTCATCCGACAATTCCAATTAAAACCAATCAAACTAGAGGTACTTATTCCGAGCGCAAGGCTTTTATAGCCATTGTAGCGAACTTTCATAGAGCTTTTAATCTTTTTTAAAACAACGGTATTAACGTCTTGTGAAACTACGGACTGATCCATAGGGAATCACCCAGGAACCATGCTTCAAACAGGGCTCAAACCTATGGATTGTGTTAAAATTTAGTATTAAAATTGCGTTTAGCTTATCGGTCGCTTCGCTCGTTCGCATTATTCACGGATATAATACCTATCGCACAGAATTACCTATCAGACATTTTAGAATGCGACGCTGTGTGCAACTCTACTTTAAACCTGTTTTGCTTCAAAATAGTACCCACCGACACGGATTAGAAATTTAACTCGAGTTCAGTAAAACCCGTCAGAGTCAATTATAGCAAACCGAAAATTGGTTTTCAAGCATTGTTGCGCGGACACCACCGCCAGCGAACTATTTTTACAGTGCCGGATTCTGGAATTTCTTAAAAGGGGGCCGCACGAGATATAATCGTCGAAAAAAACATGCGACCGAATTGAGCAAAAAGTCAAACGTTAGTGCTAAACCTTACTACAAAATCTTGGCGTTGATTTTTGTTTGAGAGCCTCGGCAGGACAGCCTTCCTTGAATCCGGCAGTACCATTTTTAGCCAGAACCTAATCGAAAGACTCGTTTATTTTGTTGTGGTTTTATGTACCTGCTGGTGTAAGCCAAAGTAAAACTAAATACATTCATTGGTAAATTTCCCTAAGGCCCTGTGAAGCAACCAGATATATAAGCATTATTTTCGGTGCGGTTCCATAAGCAACTTTTTTTGCAATGAGACATTTTGACGAATTACGAAAAGGTTCGTTTTTGTCCACGACAAATATGGACTTCAAATTCGGGGTTACCTCAGTTTGTTGCCAACTATAATATATACATGCAGTAGTGTAAAAACGCTGGTTTTGCGCCATCCTTCTCCTCCTTCTCCTCTACTTTAAAAAGGAGGGTTTTACACCCCCCTCTTGCTCCTCCTTTTACTCCACGACCACTTATCACCTCCTCCTCCTCCTCCTCATCCGCTCCTCTCTGTCTGCTCATTACCAGACGAACCAAACGTTTATACCGAAGAATTAGATTCAGAACAAAAACATATTCTAGACGCCTGACATCCCAAAATCCCACCTTCCACCATACCTCAAATTCATGTGATGGGATGGTGGAATTTTGGGACGGCAGCGATGTGCCAAGGTTTCAAAAATGTTTTATTATTCTGCCAACACAATTGAAGCATGCAAATATTCATTGGGCTTTCTAAAATTTTAATGAAAAATAGCGGACGCACCGAAATTTTGGTTGAATTTCGTAATTTTTATTTCATATCAAACAATTGCCGCAGCATATTTATAATAAAATATTGCGAGATCAGCCCAACGGCACCTGCTGCCCACTGCGCTGAGAGTACGACTGCAGTATCGGCAGTCCGTTTACGCATTACCTACTCGCAGCATCGCTCGCTGTACGCCGCGCCAAAGGTCAGTTTTAAGACCTAGGGAGGAAAAATTTATCATCTAACATAACAGGCCAGCTCACAGCAATAAGAAATATAGAGGCACGGTGAACGCATTGTTATTAGCGCACGATGCAACAGTTTCTTGAAGTTTAACCTGAACGTATGATTCAAGGGAGAATCCAGCGGGGATGGGGGGACGCATCCCCCACCACCGGCCGCCGACTGTAAATTTTTGTCAGGGTTAAAATCAAACGTACAATGAAAATTTTGTTCCGATATCTCAAAATTTCACACTTGTTTAAGGGCTTCGCCCGAAACTCAGTACAACTAATTTACTATGTGCTTTGACAAGTTTCAAAATGTGTCTAGCTTCAGGTTCGCTTCGTTCGCGAGTTTTGGGGCCCCACCCTGACGTTTGGGGAAAGCCCAACCCCTGTCGCTCCGGCGCGGCAAGCAAGTTTCTCAAGTGTGGGGAATAAAAAGTGCCAATTTGGCTACAGAGGGGCTGAGCTCCCCTGCATCCATCTGCCTATAAACTCGGCTAGCCTACTCATGAACCTAAGCCTAAACCTAAACTTTAGCCTGAAGCATAGGCTCAAGCTTAAGCCTAAACCTGAGTATAAACCTAAACTTCTGAATAGCCAAAGCTTTTGGGAAATTGGGATACAAGGAAAATAATAGGATTTTTGTAAATTGGGATATTACTCAGGAAATTGTGAGGGTCCTGTTCTATACATGGGCCAATATGTGTGTACCTTGTGGCTATTTTTATATGCGTAAAAATACATATAAAAATGTGCCAAATCGTAACATTTTCCACTTGTGCATCCCCCACCAGAAATTCTGGATCCACCACCGGTATGATTCCATAAGAAATTACAGCACCCAAAAATCTAACATACAAAACAAATCTCCAGAGTACACTATACAACTGTGATATATAACATGAGTTAACGGTTCATGTTATAAAATTTATATTCTAGCGCAGTAAACTAAACGCACGAAAATGATTTCGGTATGGCATATATATTCTGCTATCAGCAAAACGTCAAAAACTGCTAAAACTGGGTTGCTGAAAAGATGCAATGCTGGACTTTTCTTAAACGCTGTTTCTCGACAACTTCTTATCTGCAAATAATTATTCTGTTTTTGTTTTAATCTCGTTGTAGCTCGCAAAAACATTTGTATTTTGTTGCATGAAACTTAACCAGTACTGTTTTCGTTCCTAGGCAGACCTCCGGTTGTATACACGCTAGTGTAAACGGATAGTAAAATTAATGGAAACGGATAGTAAAATTAATGAAAACGGACAGTGATCGAAACAACAGAAACGGATATTGAAGTATACAAGGCGACAGTTTCAAAGATGTTTTTATTTTCTGCCAACGCAATTGAGACGTGCAAGTATTCACAGTGAGGATGTAACCGGATATCCGTTTCCGCTAAAAATCGGTTACCTGTCCCGTTTCAGAAAAATTCTGTTATTTGTACGCAAAAAATTATTTATAAAATCACGTATATCTCCGAAATTTTAAATTACAGGTACGATGCAATGTAATAAAAATTACGAAATTCATCCAAAATCTTAAAAATTTCAATGCATCCGACATTGTTTCTTTATGAAAAGAACTTAGGCAGCTGGATGTTCTCCATTTTTCTCCTTTTCCAAGTGGGACGGCATATTTTAATTTCACCGCCAAACCTCACATTTCTTGTTGGATCAAGAGAAAAACTATTCATTTAGACTTTACGTTTCTCTTTTTTCCAAACGAAACTCGTTTCTAGGTTTACCAGCAAATTAGCGAAAAACCTAGCTTTCAAACATTAGTGACTAGTTGTACTCCTAGCTATGTTTTCCACCATTTAAAATGGGAGGCCCGTTAGCTATACATTGGTCATAACAATCCAGTGATCATCAGCTCAAGATTGCAAGTGTAAATACTATAACTTTACTTTTGCAATATTTTTCATAAATGCATTTAAACTTGAATCCAGTCTCCAATAAAAACAACACAATAAAAGGCAAGAAATAACGCATACAATGAAAGACACGAATTGAAAAATAAATAACGGTGCAAATATTTTCCATGCCATTAAATGTCTTCTGTGGATTGCACTTGCCAATACTGCGAAAATCACCTGTAACACATAAAAACACACGTTTTAAAATGTTTCGCCCGTCAGTTTCAAACTTTTTTGCCACTCTTGGATTTTAGGAACACCTCCATACTAGCACGCTTCATAGTATGATTTTGACCTGAATTTATTTTGCCATTGCATAGAACAGCGCCTTAATAGTAGAATAGCATATTCCTGAACAGTCCAAGCACAAGCATAACCCTATACCTAAGCCTAAGAAAAAATATCGTCTTAAGCTTAAACATACTCTATTGTAGTCCCACAAAAACGGTCAGCCACTGACCTTTACATGGGCCATTTATACTAACATGTGCCTGTGTTCTCGCTCACTTTGCTACCGAGGTTTCATCAACTACCGCTGATACGCATACATATGTTTCAACCGGCACGTTAAACGTTATTCAGTTTCGGTATTGAGCTAAAGCGCTAATTATCTAGTTGGTCATACCTTCACGCTACAAACTCCAGAATACGTTGTCATCCATTTCACAGCATCGTTAGTCGAATTTAGCAAATTGATTTCGGTTTCAATTATTGTTTCGTTATTTGTTTCAGATATTTGCTCACAAGCACCACGCTGGGATGGGATTTTCTTTGATCTCCCCGTATCTAAACGCCAAATTTTTCTAGGATATGCTCGCCAAATGTATGCTGCCAGCGCGAGCAAAGCTGCCAAGATTTCACAGCAAAATGTATCAACTGTGATTAAAGTTGCTAAAACCAAGAGAATACATAATCTTTAGAATGTTATAAGCTTATTTTTATTTCAGCCACAGCATTAGCATTTAATGCGTGCAACTAGTACCCGTCGATGTTTGTAAGTTGCAACGGCGAAATCAAACCGTGTGATACTGTAAACTGGCAACACACAAAATGATTCAGCATTACAAAGCAAGTCAACAATTTTCAGTTTATGGAACTAAAATTTTCAATTATCTCCAAACTATACTTTTGAAGATTTCGCTTTCGCTCAAAATAGTGATGACGTCAAACATAATTATTCCTTCTTTGATGTATTTCATAAATCTCATACGGTCAATAATTAATGTTACATATGTTTGAAACTACAGCTCTCGCGAAACTTACATGCAATCCAAACCCCAGAAGCAACTTGGCTTTACCTGGAACTGCTTGAACATCAAAATCGCCCGAAAATCCGACAAACGCTGCACGCCATTGAATCGCGGGAAACGTCAGTTGATGTCCAGTGGCGTAGAATGCGTGCGACGCAAACGTAGAACAAATACACAACACAACGAAATCGTGGCCTGAAATGAAAATTCTTTCAATGACTAACAAAAATTAATTCAATATGTGTTACAATACCAATAAAAGTACCAAAATTGGTGTGCTGTATTACGAAGTTCATTAGCAAAACAGGGTATTCCCAAAAAAGGTATTAAAACTTTACCTAAGTAAAGAAGTTTACAAAATCTACCATGAGTTTTCAATTTATAAGCATGACGATGACAATGACACATCTGTGAATACCGAACTAGAACCGTGTCATCCCCGTGACAATGAGCGGAATATTCGACTGACAAATATCAGCCAAGACGGCAGCAAAAGTTCGAATTCGGTTTCAAATTCGCAAAGCTGAATATTCGGAAACGGATTCGGTTCCAATGAAAGTCGAGTTTGGACATTTCTAAGTTCTCACATTGCTTTTGCTTGCATATAACTAGGTCTGCTAATTCGGCATGTCAAACGGTGTAGCTTTCAATTTATACAACACCTTTATCTACCTATCTATATGGGCTTTTCAAACTCATGGTCTGACTCGGCAAATTCGTCCCGGGTTCAGAAAAACGGTGGTTCGGGGCCCATACTGATATTAACTATATGTCTGTCTGATAAACAATTAAGTCAAAAAAGCATATCTTACCTTTCGGCGCGAAACTCCCCAATTCCAACACAGAAACCATAATCGCCAAATTTACCCCCACCGATACAGCTGCACCGCTTCCAATTATCATTGTCAGCAGCAACAGCGTAAATCCTGCAATAGCCACCACGGGACCGCTAAAAGCCGTTGCTAAACCGTACACCACAACCGAAGTGGGGTCTTGTTCGTCTACCCCATAGCGTTGCTGGCGGGTTATTCCATTTATCGTAGTTTGACCATTCTGTGTATTCAACTCTTTCAGCAAGTGCACATTTCGCTGCCCAGACTCATTCATACCTTCATTCCTAGACAAATAGCTACGCCAGTTCGCTGCTAAATGCTTATAAACTTCAGCTGGAGCACGAGATGTGCACGCTGTAGCGGATGGTTTTCGATCACTGCGCGAAGAGTGTGGTTTACGACTAAGCTCGACATAACCAAGCACAGGATTGATTACCATTAAGCATAGGAAACTCCCGTAGAACAGATATACCATCCGAGGTAGCAATTTACTGAAATACACAACATCGTATACAAATACCTACAAGAAGACATCGTGTACTAATTTTCTTGTAAAAACAGGCACAAAGTCCATTAACAACGAATTATATAGGTCATTTTACAGCTAACTACATAAGTACTATGATGGCACGTGCGGCTCTTCTGCACTTTCCACACACGTTTATGCTTAGGTTTCGGAAAAAGTTCACACAAACGTAGGTCGTGCGTTTAAATGTGGGTTGAAGTGTACAATAGTTGCAGCCGCAAGATGAAATTTGCGTTTTAATCACATTTCACGTTTAAAAAATCGCACAGTGCAAACAAATGCGTTGAGGTTTAAAAATTCGAAATGTTGTATACAAACTCGTCTGCAGTATTCAACATTTTCTATGCTACAACTAAACAACGCGTACACATCATCGTGTAACAAAATCAACACCAAAACCAAACCGTTCAGACACATCGCCATCATTACTTACTTGAAAAACCACGAATACTTCATTGCAACTGTTTCCGGGAACCATTCAGCAGTCCAGTGCACGGCAATCGCCACGGCAACAAGCGGAAACAAATATCGAATTCCAAGAACGCACATCACATTTTGCGACAAAAGACACCCGTTTGATTTTAAAAACCACATAACGCTTATCCAAATAGCTGCCAAAATTCCAAGCGACACAAAATATCGTAAATATTTATCGGAATCAGTTGCTAAGCCCGTAAAGGGGCTAAGAAACAGACCTTGCGAGGTCGTTGTATTAATGGTGCCACCTTTATCGCCACCCAGGCAGGGTACGCACCATTTAGTCCTCACAATTTCTTCTCGGCAGCGCAAAAACCACTGTGATGATAGGCTAATGAGCATAAAAATCATCAGTGAGAGAACTAGAACAGCTTTCACTTTACCATAAACCACTCTCCCAACTGAAGTCCCCATCTGATAGACGCCTAATTTATTCCTGCTGTTTACCCCAGCCATAGATATATAAAGGTTTTTAGCAACACCAAACGCGTGAACAACTATCAAACTTTGCATTAGGTAAGCATTCACGGCGTGTCCTGTAATTACATAGCTATTGGAAAGCATGCTGCAACCCTGTAAAGCTACAATAAACCCTGGAATAATCCGTGTTAAGATAAAGTCAACCGTAAGTATATCCTTTAAGCAAAAGAACACGCTTTGTAACATCCGCACAATTAGCAGACTCGCAAGAAAGCTGTCAACCAATACCACAGCAATTATAACGAACCTGACTCCGCTACAATACACAACCAACAAACCAAATAACGTCACAACTTTCCATAAATTCATAACATAGCAAATACCGTTTGCTTCCCGCGAATTTTCAGTTGCGTTACTTGCGATATGTCCATTTAGTACATACACCAAATACACAAAGTTTGACAGCATCGCGCTTACGCCAACCGCCATCAGTGTATAATCGAACTTGATCCACGATTCCGCAAAATTTTCGCGCGCTTTTTCAAGTTGGTGTGTTACACTAACCACGAAATCGTCTCGACTTATCCCATGATTTCTTAATTTTTCAATCAACTGTCTAAGATTTACCGAGGTTTGACCAACAGATTTTGACAGCGTTCCAAAACGATCTTGGTAACTATCGACGTATCGAACGATCTACAAATAACGTTTCTTAAAAATTATGTGGGGCCTGGCCGGCCCATTGGCAAAGAGGGAGATCGGAGGACATAACCACTAAATGATTTCGACTTAAGATTAGGATAACAATTATAGTGTACCATATTTGCAAACAACTCCATTTTTAAAGCCGCACGACAAGCCAGCAAACTATCATTTTCTACCACAGAAACAACCAAGTCACTCGTTATTAGATCACTGACTCAGTCAGCAAAAATTCAGGCGGACCACGACCTGCGCAAGTCTTTATTTGATAAACTTTCGTAAGTTGCATACTATTTTACAATTTTTGAAAAATTTCAGTTGGGGTGGTAAGCCTCTATTTCTACCCCGACATACTCCCCCGTTATGGATCACCTGCTCTGCATTCTGAAGCAATGCATCAACAGTGCGACTACCAGTATCATTCTGATTTGCTTCATCAATGACTTCCACGACAAACAACTCATACATAACGCGACCAATATTTGAGAACGGTATCGGAACGCCAAGTAAGTATGACAGGGTTGACGCAAAGTTCGACTGCCGAAATACTTCAGATGTCTGTTAAAACAAAAGTTATAATCCACAGTTTTCGTCTTAACGTATCCGGAATTCAAGATCAGTCATAACCATCCTTAAATGCGTTGTAGACACTACTTGCACGGGTAGGGCGAAAAATAATTTTAAATCGTAAAATCAAGTGACCTGCTTTTATAAAACTATAATTCCAGAAATGTTACCAAGCTTTTTCAATTTTGCTCCCAGTTCACTGCATTCTTAATAAATAGCTAACCGCAGAACCCAGTTGTGACATTTGTCGCACGTACTTTATCGATAAGCAACCCGTTGCCATATACAAAAAGCCCTGCAGACACTTCATTTTCAGAATCACCTCCATGGTCGCCGCTGAACGTCATCCCATGATCGCCAAAAACAAACAAAACTGTATCATTTGGCATTCGATCGACTGTGTCCCTAAAACAAAACGCATCTTTCACAAACGAGTACCCGCTAGTGTGGCGGTCCCGGGAGTTTCGGGGGAGGCCCCGTCTACAAAGCACTTGTTTGTGGGTGTTTGCCCAGTACGCTCTTCTCCGTAACTGGTACTTGTTTCAGGAAACAATTTCCGAATATATTATGCACTGCATAATGTAGAAATTTTTAATAATCCTCTAATAACCAGTCGTAGTAGAACTACATGTATTGAGTGAAGCTCAGATATACTTGTGAAATAATTTAAAATGTCCTAATTTAGGCTTAACTAATTAAGGTAACATGCAAAACTAATTATTAGCTAACTATTCAGTTATTGGTCTTGGAGGTTTATAAACAATTTGTTCAAATTTCTCACACCCAAAAAACCCTTTAGTACTAAATTTGATTGCTTGTAACCCTAATAATCAGTGAAATAATATAAAGTCCTAATTTTAGCTTAACTAATGAAGCTAATATGCAAATTAGCTATTAGCTAACTATTTAATGATCGGCCTTGAAGTTTTTTAGACAATTTATTCCGATTGCTCGCACCCAAAAACCCTTCAGTAACCCTAATAATCAGTAAAACAACTTAAAAAGTCCAAAATTAGGCTTATTAATCAAGCTAATATGCAAATTAGCTATTAGCTAACTATTCAATTATCGGTTTTAGAGGTTTGTAAAGAATTTATGCAGATCTTTCACACCGGAAAACTATTTAGTACAGAGTTTGATTGCTTGTAACCCTAATAATCAGTGAAATAATTTTAAAAGTCCTAAAAGTCCTAAATTAGGCCTAACTAATTAAGCTAATATGCAAATTAGATACTAGCTAATCTATTCAATTATCGGTTTTGGAGGTTTTTTATACATTTTAGCTTGATTTCTCGTTCCCACAAACCTTTTGGTGCTGAAATTAGATTGCTTGTAACTCTAATAATTTGTGAAATACCGTAAAAAGTACTAATTTAGGCTTAACCAATTATGTAAATTAGCCTGTAACTGATAAACGGCCTGACGTTTTAAAACCCCAATGCGAGGTTAACACCACAGGATAAAAGCTTTCAAACAAAAAAGTTTGTTTCGAACGGGATGACGGACATACGGATATCCACCTTTCGAACCCCGAGCACAAAATATAAAAAGCTTTTTCGCTTCGCTCAAACAGGTTAACACTTAACCGAAAAACATATTATCACTGTAGTGGAAGCGTGTAAATTCGGAGTGCTTATAAGGTAAGTGATGAAACAAACTTCCGGAACTTGAGCTTCGAAAACCCGGATCCGAAACCGGACCCAAAACCATGAAAATTACCCAAAATTTCCGGATACGGAGCCGGAACCGGGAATTCCACCAAATCTCTAGAAATACCCGGAATAACCAGACGGAATGCAATTGTTACCTTCGCAATAGAACGTTATATTGCTAGCTCACTGCCGTACCTGATGACTTCATTCATTTGACGCAATTTTCTTGACATTTCGGGATGAAACGGCCCATACTTATGACCACAATGATCGACACCCAAAAAATGAGCCACTAATACGTCAAAGTCGGCCAAATCAATAATGGTGGCCAGTTTTCCAATAATTCCACTGTCAACCGTATCCAGATCTAAACTACAAAATCGCACAGACATTAAAAATGAAATGGCGTAATGTTCAATCGAGGCTAATCATATCTTAAACATGCTTCGTTTTTAAAATTGCTATAGCAATACATTTAAAAGTCTTGTTTCGGACTCTTACATAAACAGAGAATAAATCAAATTTCTTCTTCCGTATAGTCCCATATTAAACCTGAATTTCTTAAGTATGCCACTGGTTGAAGCCACCCCAACTGCGTCGGGACCCAGCGAATGCCCAAAATACAGTCCCTAATATTAATAAACACGTCTAAACCAAGCTATCCATTGAGCAGTTTGCTCTATACTCGGTTTCCTTTACGTACATTGCATTTGCCCACTCAAATTATTCTGTATACTGACCATAGACATCGAACGACGGAAACGGATACGATACATTAAATTCCGATGGATACAAATGCATCCATGTATCATCGCCCAAAAACACCAAACGATGGCGACTGCCATGACTATGAAGTAACTGCTCGACCCAGTTGTCTTCAACGATAGCAGTACCCGCAAAATTTGCTCCTGAAAATTGCAAACATAATTATTGCAAGTTTTCGTGTATATCATTATATCAAAAGAACGGCAAGAGAACATGCGCAAGAAAAGGTAATTGTGAAGAGACGGGTACAACCGAATATGCGGCTCCGGCAACAATCAACATCCAGCTCCGGTATTCTACATCGCTAAACATTCATTGCTGAAAAAATAACATAACTCTCTAAAACACTTGTTGAAACAAAACTATATATAACGTATCATAGCAAGTAATACTAATTTAGCTTGATTAGATTTAAGTTTTGTTGAAATATGCCCTTAGATCTTCCTAAATTCAGATAGACCATCAACTAGGCAAAAATTACCTGCATCTACAAACGTAGGCAATGTTCCTGTTGTTAGGCTTTGTAATCTTTGCAGTGTTGTAGTTGGTGGATCAGCAATAAATCTGAACACACTAGCTTTTTGAGGATATTTCTAAAATTACGATGTATTGCGATTAAGAGCAGTTCTGTGTACGTGCTTAATCCTACCACACCTACATTTTTCAATAGCGTAAACTGAAAACATGCTGTACTCGTATGTAATAAACTGTAAAACGCTCCCACATCGAACTAGTTCTACTACAGTAAATGAAGGTTTTCCTTGTCATACTATCTGAGCTACACAGACATCATGATGGCAATGTGCATGCTGTATACTGTTGTAGTCACTATTGCAATTAATGCAAGAAACATGTGACATATATCTTCTATAATTATAATGAACGAACCTCGGTTAAATCGCGCACAACAGAAATTTGGTTTGCAAACGGAACCAAGCCATGGCTATCATATGACCATTTCAAAAAGTCATATCGCAGCGCATCAATAATTATTATTATCGCCCGGTTAAATAACGGTTGTTCAATCGTGTGATTTCGACAAAAATCTTAAAATCACAGCTACCAGGCAGAATGAAGTAAATGCAGTGTGCGACCGGATATTAATTAAAATAATTGTTAGCTTGAACTTATCATTTTCACTTCAGCGTATCAAAACGTTAGCTTCTTGACTTGTCCATAAATGCAATGGCAGCAAGCTATTAAAGACGCTTACATGTAAAAAGCAGATTTATGAAGCTCGGGAACACCACTTAAATATTCGGTATTCTGTAGGTTAATACCGGATACCGGACTGAACACGGATTTCAGTTTTTCCGGATGTTAAACCGGATCCGGATATCAGGTCGCGCTTTAAACATTTGACGGGATCTTAAAATTAACATTTGTTGATATTGTTGCTCAGCATTTAAAAGATATTGGGTGCCATGATTCAACCGGATATTAATTTACCGCATACTTGAGGCGGATCGGGATAGTAACTTTTTATCGAAACCTGATGCCAGTCGGATATGGCACTTACATACGTATTGTGCACTGTTAGAAGTGCTTGACTTAGTATAAAACTATGCGTGTCAGGGTGCAACCGGAATTCCGGTTCCGGTTCCGGTTCCGGCATTTTTCACCTTCCGGTTCCGGTTCCGGTAAATTTTTACCGGATTTAAAAATTCCGGTATTATAATTTGGCCGTTTTCTTAACTTTGCTAATTTTTAAGAATCTCTTTTGAAAGCCACTTGTACTCCGAATATAAGCCATTGATGGTGGATTTCACTTCAGTCGATGATGAAAATCTAAAATACAACAAATAAAATAAATACCTATGTTCGACTAAGGTTATTTCACAAATAATAGAGCAAAAAATAAGATTAAAATGAAATTTTTGGTGAAATGCATTTTTCATTTTCCGATTCCGGTTCCGGTTCCGGTTCCGGTAAAATTTTCAAATTCCGGTTCCGGTAAATTGTAATTCCGGTTGCACCCTGATGTGTGTAGGTCTGGGTGGCTAACAAAAGTTCGGATTCGGCTAAATAGCAATGGAGTCGGATTCGGCTAAATAGCAATGGGTCGGATTCGGTCAAATCGTGAATCCGGTGCCATCCTGGTTGGTATATGTTTACTTAACTAAAGTTTAACTGTTTGTTTACTAACATTTTCAATTTTTCTTCACTACTTCAGTGTTAACAGTTTAAGACTATCCACTTCAAAAAAGCCACTTATGATATTCGAGGACAATGTTTGTACCGGACAGGGTGCGACCGGATACCAAGAAATCACGGAACCAGAGGCGGATTAAATAATATCAGCTGCAGTCGTATAATTAATTCCAATATAACACTAAATGACATTCAAATACTAGGACGTAGCTAATAATTCTTGCTTCCGTGGCCGAAGGTACTTAAACTGTTTACGTTACAATATTTAACATACCACGCCGATTATTTGGTCCATGGTACTTTTAAACACATCCACTTTATTAAAGGTACCATAAAATAAAGTAGGCTTAACAATACGGCTATTATTTTTGTTTAAACTTAGGCTTAGTCTTAGAAAAAGGAACACGCTCAAATACTGCGGCGCCCAAAAAATAACAGTGGTTATTGCAACCCTTAAAGATTATAAGTGTACACGGGCATATGTAAACATTTACAACAGAAGCATAAGAGAAAAAATAAGTGAAAGTAAGTTAACAGTTCCATGGCAATTATCATAAATACAAATGATGACGTTTCAATTTTTTAAAGTTTTTAAAAACAACCCGCAAGTTGAAATACTGGAGCCGGATATCCGGTCGTACCCGTGTACAGGATACCGCAATCGAAAAGGAATCTATATCGGGTTTTTACCGGATTGCTTGCCGATGCCTCTTAAACAGTAGTGTTAAAAAATGCGATACACAATACACAGACTTGTATTTTTTAAATTGTTAAGTACATAAGTTTGCAGTTGAATTCTACATTAACTATGTCTTTAACATTATGAAATGACCACAAGGTTCACAAACCTGATGCGCATTTGCCATTTGACTTAGTAGTGATAGCATTCCTGTTCAATAAAAAACCTTTTGAATATAAGTATATACTGAAAATAGTTAAACCATTAATTAACCCGTATATGGAGAGCGAGAATAACCGAGTCATTATTAGGTGATAAGCGCAGCATCCGCCTAAAATAGTTACATATATACATTACACATATGTAGGAGCCGGGAATTCAGACCATTTTACAAAGCAGCTGGAAAAGCATTTTTATGGGTGGTTTCGACCTAGCCGCCTACAGATTCCGAGGCAAGCGCTCTACCATTGCGCCATACAGCCCACTTCTCCATCTACTTTTATCAACGACTATTATTGCATATGCAACACATCACGAGAAGCATGCTCACATGCTTAGATCGGGCATCCCGCCTGTAATGCAGACATGCTACTCACTACAACACTGGCCCACTGCAGGGTATCACTAGCTAAACATTTTACCAAAATATAATGGAAGCAAAAAGAAGAAGTAGGAAAGGAATGTTACAATTATGCTTCATACCGCCTCATTTTCAATACTTTGTTTAAAAAATAGAAAGTATTCAAGTAAAAAACCATAGTAACAAGTCTAATGCGGTGCAGTTTTTATTTGAGGGCATAAAGAAACAACAATCCACTATTTATGTCGTTTTTAATTGCAAATGCTTTATCGAAAATATTTCAAAGATTTATAAACTAAATTTAAATCTTGGTTCGTAAAAAGAATACCAAAGCACTAAAACAAATGGTGAAAACATAAAGTTGAGTCTGTTTTAAATTTAACGTTTATAACAAATTTTATTTGCTTTTGTGCTTTTGTTTGTATAAAACATTGGTACAAATTTGTTAGCTCCACCAGAAACCTGCACGCCCCTTAATATGGGTCCATAGCTTTATGGCGTGGTTTATATAACATACAACAACTGAAGTTTCCGTTGGGATTCAATTTCACTCGCGATTATACAAAACAAACGAGAACCTTTCAACTTTTCGGCAAGCAATTCCATTTAAGAAAACTTTAGTTGCCCAATAAAACTTCCATGCATTGTTTTACAACTACACACGAAATAAATCGTCTACATTCACGAAGTATTGTCTGAAACTTAAGATAATTATGACTGAATACTGATTCGAGACATACAGGCTTTAATTCGTTGAATTTTTCACCACCAGACATTATTTATGCCTTAAAAATTTCAAAAAGAAACCTTGAAAATTCAAGACAATTTTGTGTGTTGGTTGGAAGAAACAATTTCAAGGAGTGTCTATGTGTACGAGTTTCAGGTCCATAACTGAAGAAATCATAACGCATTTTGCGACAACTTCTGTAGTGCAACCTAGTAGCCGTTTGTGTTTCCGAAAGAAGCCATTTCGATAACAGAAACAAGGGAAATTCCGATATTCTGTGCTATAGAATTTAGTTAAAATCATGTATATATAGATCATTTTTCAGCAGATATACTGTATGTTCGAAATAATATTAAAGTTTCGAAATTTATATTCAAAATATAATAGTAATTTCGGTGCACCCGCTATTTTTCGTTCAAAATCTTAGAAAACCCTGATCTATACATGGGCCGAAAGCTCGATGAATGTCTACAGGTCTCGTGTTGCCGAAAACCAAAATACCTCTAAAATTTTTATACTTCCGTATCCGTGTTTTCCGTTTCCATACTATCCGATTTTATTTTACTTTGAAGTTATAATGAATGATGCAGGACTACAGAAAAATTGCTGCCGGCTATAATACATCACTATCTGTACATGATTTAGCGTGCATTGCGCGAAAATACCTATGCTGCTGAAGTCCGGTGATATTTAAATCAACTTACATATTTCAATAATTATTACAGTTAACTTGACATAAATTAGAAATGCGTTGTAATTTTTTTGCATTAGGTTAGCCCTTTCACAGTTTTCTGTTTTAATTTTTGCAAATTTGTATTAATTTTTTAATGACTTGAAAGAGGCAGGTGTTTGTGACATGCGGATGTATGGAGGCAAATAATAACCTCATGCTGATGCTGTACATCGGTATAAACACTGCTGCATATGTAGTGCCTTCATATGCAGCAGCAGTAAAACATTGAAGAACCAAGATACATGTGTATAATGTTGAGGTTCTTATGAGGCATAAACATAAAAACAGCAGTTGATTGTGAGGCGGCGTGGCTCAGTGGATAACGCGCTGGACTGATAATCTGTCGATCCGAGTTCGAAACCACCTGGGAGCGTCCCTCATTTTCAGCTGCTGAAAACATAGAACTAAAACTGTCGTACCCTAGCCTACCCAACTTGTCACAGTGTTAAATTAACTAAATTTTTACGTAGCTAGTGCTTTCGGTTTTGTACTTAATTGTCAAAATTTGTTATAATAATCTATTGAAGAGGAACCTCCAAAAATAGGTTTGATGTAATGTTTCAATCAATTGTGAATATATTTTGTGTTATCAACCACGCATTGATTCGAAACTCACATCTCGGTCGCTAAATTTAAACGTCTAGTCACTGCGCAGCGTGTATACCGACACTAACTAGCTTTTGATACGGTGTGTTTAATTAAGAAGTTGCTTCGGCAGTGGGGATAAAACAAGGAACATGAATTTATAAAAATTTGGAATATTAACTATATTCCGAGGATAAAATTTCGAAATGGCTATTGATGCAAAAACTCGTGGACATTCCAAGTGTAAGCATGTGACATGCTTGCCCATTATGTGCACATGCAATGTAGTGCAGTGCACTGTATGTATGCTACCTGGCAGCATACGGTCGACAAATATAGTCGACGAAAATGGTAGTTGGACAGGCGGGCTACGTGGCGCAGTGGTAGAGTGCTCGCTTAAGGAGCCGTAGGCTGAGAGTTCGATCCCCGCTCTAGCCCGCTTTTCCAGCTGCTTTTAGAAAGGTCTGATGTCCTTGGTACCTACCTAGTCTGACATGGGGGCCAAGCTGTGAGCGCAATGGCAAATTGCCGCGCTATGATCACGGTATCCAGTCTAAAATAGGATGGACTGTCAAGGGACGACCTTGTTGAAAATAAGGGCATGTAAGCATGTGAGACATGCTTACCCATTATGTGCACATGCAATGTAGTGCAGTGCACTGTATGTATGCTAGCTGGCAGCATACGGTCGACAAGTATAGTCGACGAAAATGGTAGTTGGACAGGCGGGCTACGTGGCGCAGTGGTAGAGTGCTCGCTTAAGGAGCCGTAGGCTGAGAGTTCGATCCCCGCTCTAGCCCGCTTTTCCAGCTGCTTAGTTGAAAGGTCTGATGTCCCGGTTCCTACCTTGGCTGACACCAAGAAACTAAGGATACGTGTCTAATAAACTGCGCTTAGATTGTTATAAAGCATCCTTTGCGTATCGATTTATCTGTTTGTGGAATAGCCTCTTTGAAAAAGTAAATGATTTTCCCGTAGTTACTAATTCAAATGCAATTAATTTTCGTGAAATTTAAAAAAGATTGATTTATCTCAGTTTTGTAAATTTAAAAACTTTTGATGTTTGATTAGACCAACTTAGTACTACTGTAAATGTGTTAGGATAAATATGGGTGGACTTACCCCCCTTTTATCCGAAAACATTTTTAGGCTTGATGATTTTACTATTTGATTTTTAAATATGTAGTATAAATGTTACCTCACGTGTTGATTAGATTTGTTTGCTTAGCAATGTTGGTACTAACGGTCTGCACGACCCCTGTTTGAAGTTTTACCCAAAGTTAATGACCACGCCGGGATTCGAACCTCGGCCGTCTTGCGCTCGAGCCAAGCATGCTACCACTACACCACGCGGTCATTGCAACAATTTGTTATACCGTTATATGTGCACAGGCATGGCAACATTTGCTTTACATACACATACGTGCACATATACCGACATCCCTCTTTTTACAGGCGGTCGTCTCGGACCGTGAATCCAACTACCCAAATTCATGGGCTTGTTTGCAGCGCCCGTCTCGGTGGGACCTCCATGTTGGTATTAACGGTCTGCACGACCCCTGTTTGAAGTTTTACCCAAAGTTAATGACCACGCCGGGATTCGAACCTCGGCCCTCTTGCGTTCGAGCCAAGCATGCTACCACTACACCACGTGGTCATTGCAACAATTTCTTATACCGGTATATGTGCACTGCACAGGCATGACAACATTTGCTTTACATACACATACGTGCACATATACCGACAAGCAATAAATAAATAAAAATGATTTATTTCGAGTTTTTTCTTAAAGGATGATTAGTGAATTATTGTTGAGAAGCTTTATTTTTACGCAAACGTGGTTTGCAGGCTTTATAATGCGTGGGCACCGCTCATAAACTCGTGTGGAAACTAGCCCCCCCCCCCACTACTTTCGATTAAGCAACTATATTGCGCATCACGCCGCCAACTTAGCAATATGAATACTTGGCTAGTTATACTTTACTAACCTTTTTTCGTAAGGTGACCTTTCTGAAAAGAATAGCACGTTTTTTTCTTGTAACACCTACGGTCGAATTATGCACTTTGAGCACACCCTCGCACGAATATACCAGAACTAGGGATGTGCCGATACGAAAATTTTTGCCGATGCCAATACTGATGCCGATTCTTATTTTGAAATTTTGCCGATGCCGAACTGATGTCGATGCCGATACAACTTTAGTACACCATGCTTAACAAACAGATAGGATACTACATTACATTATTACATGAAGACTTAAACCATAACGATCATAAACGATTATAATTTTATAAGAACGGTTCATTTCAATTAATTTTTTCAAACACAAACGCAAGGGATAACAATTTGTCTCAGCAGACACACTGATATGCGCCAAGAAATGAAATTGATAGCATCCCAGCTGATTGTTATGTGTAAACAGTATCGGTTAAGAATCGGAAATTTTTTTGCAGTGCCGATGCCGATAGTCACGAAAATTGTCACCGATGCCGATTAATCGGCACGTCCCTGACCAGAACTTTCGCAAAAATCCTGTTCAGCGATTTTATCTCCCGGCAGAAAAAGGGCTGACATTTGTAGTACCTTAACATTAGTTGTCAAATGAAAACGGTTTGTTATTTCTGCACGGGCCATGTGCGACTCAGATAACAGTGGAAAAGCAGATGACTATAATACTCAGTGTTGCGGGCGCAAATGGTGTGTTCGTGATGGATGCGGCATTACATGCGCAGTGATCACATGGTTAGATATTTTGAGAATCTATTTCTAGATAGGTATTATCTATGTTGAAATTATTGTTGTTTTTCTCGTGCTAATCAAAACCATATAAGCTATGTAGTTTCAGCAATAACACCAGCAATTTATTGCAGATCTTTATAATTTCTATCACTGCTGGTCGTGTTGCACTTCGGGTACATATTGCGTTAGAATCATGATCTATATATATTTCATGCAAAGAATTTTCTTCAACTTTTATTTACGTTGATTTTTAGGCTTCTACTGATGTACGGCGAGTTTTGTGTAATATTTGTTATGCTGGTTCCTGACACCGGGCATCCGATTCATCAAATGATTAATGGTGTGGTGTTTCATGCGTTTTGGGCACTTGCCTTCGCAAGCCACGTGAAAACGATGCTAACTGATCCGGTACGAAGCATTATTTGACATGATAATTCAGAAAGTTTTTCTATTAATCGTCATTTTGATTTACCGAAGTAAAAATTTCCCGTTTCTGAATGCGGATTATGAAATAGTCAGGGTAGCCAAAAAATCAAATTTTCAAACACCTTCGTGGAAAATTAGGTATATACTGTACAAAAGATTTATTATTCTAGTAGATAACGCAACTCCAGTCATACAGAATGGTGTAAGAAAAACAACACCACGTTGCTATTTCCCAGCAAACATGAGTAAACATCCGTATTTTTTGGTAGTCACTTTGACGAAAAAAGTCAGTGTGTGCAAAAAACAACAAGGTTTGTAACTGACATTGGTTGAATACTTCATTATGAACATCTTTAATTGTTATAAAACCTTACTTACATTATTTGGGACCTCCCCTAGCAAATATCATTTGCCGCAATTGAACCAGTCTGGCATTCTGCGCAAATCTGTAACGAACTGTTTTCCTGGAACTAATTTTGGGTCTTCTGGGCCCCATATCAGTTTATTTTTCGTTACGTTTTCTGTGTCTTTCATATTAGCCCAATACATAATAGTTTTGGTTTAAACTATCACGGTGGAGAAATTCCATATGCAACGTTAACGTCAATTTAGTACTGTATTGCCTTCATTCTCTCAACATCCTCCATAAAAATGTCATCATCTTCTGTGTTATCGCCTGAATCGCCCCTCTCATACTCGAGATCGAGATGGCTTTCATCTGAAGTAGTGTCATCCAATTTTTGTTTTGTTTTTGCTTTTGTGCTCGTTTCCGGACGTACTCGAACAACCCAAATGGTGTGATGATTGCGGTTTTGTTTATATCCTCGGTGGCAACAGGAATTTGATGATAAGCTCGCACCAAATCCACTTTCGAAAACACTGTCTTGCCCGCCAACGACGCGGTGAAGTCCTGAATGTGAGGAATGGGATATCGGTCCGGAATTGTCGAATTATTGAGGTTCCTGTAGTCTCCGCACGGTCGCCAGTCGCCATTTTTCTTGGGAACCATATGCAAGGGCGAAGAATAGCAATTCGATGAAGGCCGGATGATGCCCAATTCCAGCATGTGGTCGAATTCGTCCTTGGCAATTTTGGATTTGTTCGGTGGCAGACGCCTTGCACGGCTGTGAACAGGCGGTCCTCTCGTTTCGATGTGATGCCGCACCGTATGACGAAGGTTGTTGACAAACCCGGTGGTACTGGTGATGCGAGGATATTTTTTAAGAATATCGGAGTACTGCGTCGTCCTGTGAGGGTTATAGATCGCCAGCTGCACGGACTGAACGCTGATGACGATGCCCCGAATTGACAAACGAGTAATCCCATCATGCAGGCGGTGTCGCTTGACGTCAGGCACAAGGTCGAAGTTGGACAGGAAGTCGACGCCGCCTGCATGATGGGATTACAGCTTCCTACATATATATATACCAAATTTAAACGCTTTCGTTTTTATTTATAGGGTGCAGTATCAAAAGGCAATGCAACTGATGATTTTATCAAACGGCTTGGCCTCAAGGAAGGACAAGTTGTGTATAAATGTGCAAAATGTTGCAGTATTAAGCCTGAACGCGCGCACCACTGCAGGTTGGTTTCAAGAGCGTTTAGCGATATATACGAATATCCGTGTGTTGCAGCGCACATAATTGAAGCTAGTCAAGGTGGTTGTAATTACTGCAAGTGACGTAAAGATATTTTCCGTAAAATGTCGCAACGAAACTAAGAAATCTAGAACAATAATGTATATATATATATATATATATATATATATATATATATATATATATATATATATATATATATATATATATATATATATATATATATTAAATGCACTAATATTTTTTTTTATTTCAATTTTTTACTTTTTTTGTATAGATTTTACATACAAAATCACCAAATCTTACCTTTTTTAATAACTTTGAAAATTTTTTGGAAGCTACTTACAGCGACACATAACGAAAAAATAAGCGAAATTACGTAATTAGATAATTAATATTAAAATAAAAAAAAAAAAAAAAAAAAAATAAATAAATTTATTAAAAATATAATAAAAAAAAGAATAAAAAAAAAAATAAAGATAAAAATATAAATCATTATAAAATTCATTTAAAATTCTCAATTCCGTTTAAAATTTTTTATATTTTATTTTTGGTAATAGTATTATATATATATAAAAAATATATATTATATATATATATATATATATATATATATATATATATATATATATATATATATATATATATATAAACGTATTGTTTTTGCAGTATTTGTCAACGATGCATTCGTAAAATGGATCATCATTGTCCATGGGTAAATAATTGCATTGGTGAAAGTAATCAAAAATTCTTTGTTCTATTCACGGTACGTCTTTGTTATTGTTTTCTTTTTGTTTTCGATCGAGCGGTCGTAGTAAATCATTAAATTGGAGCGCCAGGATCGTTATTACGTACAAAAGGTGCATCTTGCTTAGTATAGAGATACGTTTGTATTTGCACGTGCGTGACTTGTTCAGTGTTCTATGAAAGCTCAGTTCAGAAAGTGAACTCCGGCATAAGAAATTACGCATGGGAACTTGCAGTAAGTTGGTGCTTTATTTGAGAACCTTTGTAACGCTCACGGACTGGCCGTTGCCGAGCGGTATTGTACGCAAATTGCGCGTGTCCGATACCGCACGGTTACAGAAGGGGATAGACGTCGCCGTATGGTTAGAATATCGATGTGTCTTTGTTGAACAAATGTTTGAACTATAAATTCACTTTTTGTTTTCAGTTTTACATTGCTGCAGTGTCTTTGCATGCGTTGTATTGGGGTGTGTGGCAGTTTATGCTATGCGTTGAAAAAGATTGGCTTAGTAAGTAGAAATCTATTGCTTCTACCTTACGTTTGGATATTTTGAATTTTTAAAATCGCTTTGTTAAGTCTGTATTGATTGATAAAGTGATCAGATATATCCGTGAAAATGATTATTCAATGTTGTGAAACTAAATATTCCTATGTTTTCTATTAAACCTGATTTCTAACTTTGTGTTTCTACTGATGTGCGCTGTGACTTCTTCACATGCACCGTTATTCCGCTCGACCTTGTTACGAGAAGTTTCTAAATAACCGTATTTACAGGTACATCGGATAATAATAGTATTTGTCAGTATTAGTCTGATTGTTTCATTTCATATGTTTCAGATTGCAGCTATTTTTCGCCTCCGGCAACTACGATCTTACTTGTGTTTTTGCTTTTCGAAGGTCTCTTATTTGCCATTTTTACTGTAGTTATGTTTGGTACTCAGATTCATGCGATATGCACAGATGAAACGGTAAGTTTGCAAAAATGGACTGAGTTTGAATATATTATATTTTCACCGGAATTGCTATTATGGCCTAATTCGATTAAAATGTAATGCCTGTTCTTGCGTTGAAAGATGCAGGAATCGAAATTTTTAACGGTTTCATGGCAAGTCTAAATTTGAACTTTTACACTAGATAATTGATTATTTAGGTTACAACCAAGTTATATAACTTCAGTCCTAAAGGATTTTGGGGTGTGACGCATCTGAATAAATTGATTATAAGCCTCCGAACCCGATAAATGAATAGTTACGAATTTGGAATTAGCTTAATTGTATATCCTAAATTAGGATTTTTCATTATTTTACTAATTATTGGGTTACAAGCAATCAAATTCAACGCTAAACAAATTTGTGCGATGAATCTGAATAAATTGTTTATGAACCTCCAAAACCGACAAACGAATAGCAAGTTAATAACTAATTTGCAAATAATTAGTTTAGAAATTGCGACACTTTTTAAATGACTTCATTGATTATTAGGGTTTTACATTTGAATAGTTTTATTGAAAATAAGTTTTACCTTATGTTTTCATTACGCATAAAAACCAGGGTATTCTGACTTTTAGTAATTTTCTAATAATGGTACCAAATAGAGATGTGCTGAATAATCGGTATCGATATCGACATCGGTAATGTTTTTACGTTTCTTGAGTGTCGGCATCAGCGCTGCAAAAGGACCAATTCTTTGCCGAAGGTTTTTGCATTTAGCAGTATGGTGGAACGCTATCAATTTTGCATACTTGCTGGCGTATATTAGTGCGTCTGATCGAAAAACTGTGATGCCTGTTGTGTTTGTGTTTTTGAAACATTTAATGAAATGAACAGTTTTCAAGAAATTATAACCCTTTATGGTTGTTTGTTAGTGGTTAAGACATTAAGACATTGTGTTTGTAATCATGTAGTATAGTAATCCTAACGGTTGTATGAAAATTATAATCAGCATCGGCAAACCTGTTGGTATCGTCACATCACTAGTACCAGTAGCTATTTGCTTCGTAATTACAGTAAACGATGCATTCCATTTCGCGGAGTTTACATTCAACTCTAAAAAATGTTCATGCTCATAATATTGTGAGACTGAATTGGCTTGCCTATTTTCAGGGCATCGAACAGCTTAAGCAAGAAACCAAAACATGGGCGCAACATGATTCATGGAAAAGTATGCAAATTGTATTCGGTGGGCGAATGTCGCTAAAATGGCTTAATCCGTTCGCATCGTCCTATGTCAATCATCGAAAACCGTTTGAATATTCCGTTTAACTATGCCAGAAGATAAGCACTGTGGCTCGGGTGAAGCTGCAAGCTATCTAATCTTTTGTTCTGATAGGCATCAATTTGGGTTAGACCTTGATACGTTGAGTGAGGATGGCGTTGTGCTGGACCTTAGCATATTAGATGGATACGAAGGGTGTAACCAGGAGGAAGTAAGTTGGGATTAGAATCTCGCTTGCGATATTCATCTTTGGACTTTGGAACTAATTCTGTTGGTAACACATTAAACCTAACTTGAAAGTTTTATAAGAACGTGATCCCTTTTCCAAAATCCTGATTACGCTCGTGATAGACACATATTCAGTGTTGTGACAGCGGACCAGTGGGATTTGATTGCCAGATGTATTTGGACTCCGGTATGGCGGGTATTGGGTTCGTGGATGATGCTGCTGGTAACGAGAACAGTGAGCCTTATTTATTTTTCAATTGTGTATAGTATCTATTTCACAGCTTATGAAGATTTGTAACTTCATAGTTTGGTGAATTGGAAGCTTCTGAGTTTAATCGTTTTGCAATTGGCTTATCGTGTTGTGTTACTGTGTACAATTTTACGATCATAGATCATGAACTGGCGATAGACATTATAACACGAGTACAATTGTGGATTTGATATTTTGCGTATCTGACGGAGGTCATATTGTCATCGAGATTTTACTTTACTTGCTTAGTAGGTACGTTTCTGTTTTCTAACGCTTGTGAGCTTTTTTGTTGATAGCGTCAATGACTTGATTTAATAGGGCTCTGTTTTTAGCAGGTGTTCTGTTAGCATTTTGTTAATTTCTGAACTAATTCGGCATTGTGTTTTCTAAATTTCGATGAACTTTCTGTGACCGACCCCGGATGTATTAGTGTATGACGCCAATATTAATTTTGGATTTGATCGTCTATGTTTTAAATATATGGACGATTTGATGATAGCTCTTGTACCTTGCGAACCGCTAAAATCTTGCCTCGAAACTTTGACTAATTAAAATGCGAATGGCTGTTAATATGTGAGGCTTTTTGTTCAGAAATCCGCTGCCATCTGGTGAATTGCGTCACAGTTTTGTGAGAATACTGTTTACAAGGCATGGTGTCTATGTGGCAATTGGAGGAGTGTAAAATCTAGGCTTGTATTCTCAAAGTAAATGGATCTAGCACTTATTACCAGTTGGGGTGATAGGTCTTGTAACATTCGAACCTGAGAATAGTGAGGTTGGAATGACAGCACGTTTTTTGGGAGTTTGTTTTGCTCAACTTCTGTACCAATTTCGCGATTACTGGAGTCTGTCAGTTTGAAAACCTATCTCTAACTGGTGATAGGTGCTATATATAACTTCCTCCATATTTTTCGAGATATTTATGTATGACTTCAATTTATTTTATTCATGACAGCGAGAAACTTGTTATATGCCCAATTTGGTAAGTGATACCTGAACATTTATACAGTATGCGATTGTGACTCCATGTTTGTATTATGCGGAGTGGTGTTCCATGTTATTCACGTGGTCTTTACCGGTGGCACTAAGACTTGTTTATTTTCCCCTTAAGTGTTAATTTAATAGAGGTGAAAATCCCCTTATAGTTTTTATCGTTTGCATTACATATTACATGCTTATCTTAGGCTCAGTGTTAGGTTTAGGTTTAAGTTTATATTTATTCTCAGGCTTAGGCTTCAGACTCAGGTTCGTTATGCGTAAGGGGGAAACATGCGATGGGGTGGAGATAAATAAACATGTACCGTACCGGCAACCATTTTTAAGCTAGGTACTCGTGTTGAATGCTAGGGTTTGATCATTAAGGTCGGATCATGTAAAACACAGGCTGAAGGATCATGTGAGACATGGGGTCGATCCGTTATGGGATTTTTTCATTGGACCATTGAAATTCGTGTTCCGGCCGAAGTTCTTTAAAAATTTAATTCATTCATTCTGGGATTTTCCCTGAACAATTAAAAATGTTGTGACGTTTGAACACACAGCGCATAGTTAAGAATATTGATAATTATTAAATTAGAAGAATAAATTTATTTATATCTATAAGTTAAGGTTTAATGATTTATGCTGTTTTGATAATTATTATGACCGCATGTGGCAAAGACTAAGGTATGTTAATGCATGTTCAGCCCGTCCATTATTGTTTGGAACTATGTTAAGAGTTGCATAAATTTTTTAGCCAATATAACGCTCGAGCAGCATTAGACATTTGGCCATATTCTCAAACGTGTGTAGCATCTATCATCAGTATATGCTGATAGACCTCGGAACTTTCGAAACAATGAATGAATAGTTTGTTTTGAAATTCACCGCTGCTGTCCAAAATTTAACATTCACAGCTACCGTGGTTTGCTGATCTTAGCCGCTTTACTTTCGGTTGCAGGGTATTTTGTCCAACTCTTGTTTCTGCTACGGGTTGTCTTTCACCTCCGGTTGCACCCTGTCTATCACAAACTGGCGATTAGTGCTACACATAATCGAGAGTCAAGTGTACAGACTTAAATTGAATAGAAAGCTAAATATCGGTGTGTGTGTATATTATATTATCTATATTCATTCCAGTGTTAGGTATCAGCATTTATTTTTGTTATGATGCAAATATGCGTGAAGTCTGTCAAAATATAGTTTGGGTCATGTTTAGCATCGCAAGTTGCACGTTACCAGAGTGTCACCGGGGACGGGTTGATGGGTTGAACCCCAGAACCCCGCTGGCGATATTATCCATTGGTTTTAGGCATTTTGAGGAGTAACACAAAAAACCGCGTTTGAAATTTTGGCCAATGTAAAGAACAGAGGCGGAACAGTATTATAAGCATTTTCCTAAGTGTAAGAATGAGTTTATTCGTAAGCCAAAGCCAAGCAAAAAAATAGCCTAACGCCTATTAAGCTTACTCTATTGCAGTCCCACAAAAAACGTTCCGCCCGTGATCTTTACATGGACCGAAATTTTTATGACGTAATCCCCTTTAACAAAATTCTGGCTATACGCTTATGCACGGTTAGTGTTATTTTTTAGACAGACTCATAAACAAACCGCTTTTATATCTACATTGCGGATTGCGTGATTTTCAGTTATATAAATAGAGCCTAATGGCCTTTTCGAAAGCAAATGCGGTCCTAATAAAACTGATTTAATGGGGCGTTTGTTCTTTTATTCTTGTGAGAACTGCATAGTTTGTGAGTGAAATTTGAAACGGAAATCTGTGGACGTCTATTGCTCTGGTTAAGCACAACTAAAAATGGTCCTGTAATAAAGTTTTTTGCTTCTGAACCCCCTGAATACCAGACAATAATATTTACTAGTATGCGTAGTTGTACATGTGCAACTGGACAAAGGCTTCTCCGGTCCTAGGATAAATTGTTACCTGGGCTCGTCGTATTAAGTGAACAAAATTCAAAACGGTTTTTTTTAAAAACTGTAGTGCTTTGATACATATCAAACATATCAGTTACGACAGGTATTCTACTATTATCAATGCGTACAGCATACTTACATCTAATTTGCATACGTAACGTAAAACAAAAATCTGTTGGAACGCTGCCCAAACTACGTATGTGGGGCGTTCCAGCTTTAATATATAGATATAATGGTAATGTATATATATTACCGTTGTAGCGAAAAATGGCATCTAATCTTTAAACATTGCGGTTCAATCTTTGCATCTGGCAGTCATCTTTTTGCTGAGTAAATAGTTTATAATGCAGATTAAGTAGTGGCGTTTAGCAAACGGAAGAGTCTGTTTGAAAGTTTTATATGACAACGCGCTTGTGAGTTAGAATATGCAGTAATTTTTCACTTCGTGCAATTGTATAACATATTTTCCATGTATACATGTTAATTGAAATAAATTCTGCTGTGCTTTCCGTTCAATGAATGTTTGCCTGCGTATTATTATAATGCGTTATCGCATGAGTAAATTTTAAAAGCCGTCGAGGCTTTAAATTGGTTGTTGGATTTGGGCAGATATGATTAGCATTTAGCACTCAATAGCACACGAATCCGTCGCAGGACAGGCAAGCCAGGCATAAGAATTTTTAAGTTATGGTGTTAGCAACAGTGTGAACAGCGAAGTTTGATTTGGGGGCGTCCAATGATCCATGTTAGTCGTTAAGTTTTTCGAAACCAAAAGGTTGACCGAATCGCAGAAATAACTTTCGTTTTAAAGTGTCGTAACTTTTAGCAAACTGGGTGGTGAATCGCCCGCCACATGAGCACGACTGCAAGAAAATGTCTCTAGTCAAGCGGGCATAAATTTGACGCTATTGTCTCATTCAAGCATAAAACTTTAATTTTTCAAAGGATGCAATACGTAAGTGATGTTTGTGGCTAATTTTGAGTCAAAACAGAAGTAAAACAACAACGAAATCAACTGAACTAACAGCTAGATGCTTATTAGTTGTGAATACCGGTACAAAACCTTGGCGATCAGATCTGTTTTGGACGAAGAAATTCCAATTCTAACCACTATAGGGCTTAAAACAGAATGAACTTGAACACAAACGTAAATTTAGCATTATTGCAATATAAAATTTTAGTTTGCTTTGGTTCTATTGAGAGAAGTAGCTTTTGTTTTTTTATAGATTATAAATTGTAAAAAACCGTCGCGAACGCAAAGCCGAATTGTTTTTGATTTCGGACACCGAAAAATTAATTCATAACGGGCAAGCAACCGGAATTCCGGTTCCGGTAGAAAAATCCGGTATTTTTCACTCTGCGGTTCCGGTAATAAATCTGGTATTTTTTCACCGGAATTTTCCAGTATTTTCGGTATTGAAAATTTTTCCCATTTGAAAATTTAAGAAAAATTGGCATATTATTCTAACTTATTTTTCTAAAATTGACTGAGCGTGTAATTTCAAATTGTGCCATTCAATATTTATCATACATTTACAGGTACTACATTTCATTCATAATTTTGGCAGCCTAAATGGTGTGTTTGCACAATTAAAAGCGATAAAATTGCGATGAATTTTTCGGTTACAAAGATTTTTTGTTTTCCGGTTCCGGTATGTTTTTGGCCCTCCGGTTCTGGTATTTTATAATTCCGGTTGCACCCTGATACGGGGAGTGGTGACACATTTTGTAAGATTGGACAAATTTATCAAGTCTGGCTCGATACTTCCCCACGCCCCCTTTAACACCGCCAATGACTCGGAGCTACGACATTAATGTAAAATGCACTAGCGTATGTGACAGACACGCAGGCCATTGCAGATCACATGAGGCCCACAATATATAAGTCTTGAATCGATCTCAGCGGTAAATTGTTTTGTTTTTAAATCCAGTGACCAACCGGATTGCGAAAGTGGTGCGATGTCGTATCATCCTGGTGTGTTGTTGTTCAATCGCCTTGCATTGGTTACAGGTTTGGGTTTTATTATTTTATGAGACATACAACTTGTTGATACCCCGCATCCTTGTGAAGTTATGCTTAGATGCTTGTTTGTTTGTTTGTTTGTTTGTTTTTAGTGATCTTACGTGCGCATCTATGTGTCATACAAATTATTTAAATTGTAGGGATGATCGTAAGTGAGGATTGTTTGAAGACATTTAGTGAAGTTTAAAATGCTGTTAGTTTTCCTAAGTCTGAGCACTCTGCGTGGCAAGATTAGATTTGAGTTCGGTAAAGTTAGTTTAGTGTATGACACAGTGGCGCATGAAGGATTTTGCGGTGGGTGGAAAATGCTATTTCTGTCGAAGTTTTACAGTTTTTGGCCAATGTGACTGTAAGGGGCGTAACAGTAGATTAAGCGTATTCCTAAGCCGAAGCCTATGCCTAAGACTAAGCCTAAGCAAAACAATGTAATCTAGAATCTCTACCTATTCGTTTATGGACCCTCCAGAAACCTGGACGCCCCTTAAAGTAACATGGGCCCAGTTTTTAATGCGTGTTTAATAGCAAATATTTCGATATTTTAAGATTTATTAAGTTTGCCAAATAGAAACAGACACTGTGCACGTTCTACGACACATGTTGAATGTTTCAAGGTCTTGCTATGATAATTTAAGTTTTATCATTTATCATTGTTCAATTTGATTTCAGGTGGAGGCAGTGGAATCGGGCGTGCTGTATGCCAAGTGTTCGCACAACACGGTGCGTCAGTAGTTGTCGCAGACGTAAACAAATCTGCAGCTCAAGAAACGTACGAATCGATGCCGGGAAAAGTCAAAAATGCTGCCATTCAAGCTGACATTTCAAATGCTGAATTTGTCGATCAGCTTCTCGCGTTCACCATTGAAACTTATGAACGACCCCCGGCGATCGTGGTCAACTGTGCCGGGGTGGTCAAAGACGCGTCCCTCGCCAAAATGGCCGAACCAGCGTGGGACTGGGTGCTTGCGGTCAATTTGAAAGGTCCGTTTTTGATGTGTCAAAAATTTGGGCAGGCTATGATTGATCATAAAGTACCGCGTGGGTCCATCGTTAACATTTCAAGTATTATCGGTAAAACCGGCAATTATGGTCAGGCAAATTATGCAGCGTCCAAAGCTGGACTGTTAGGACTGACCAAGACGGTGGCGCGTGAATTTGGACCAAAAGGCGGCGTTCGTTGTAACGCGGTCCTGCCCGGGTTAATAGAAACACCGATGACGGCTAATTTGCCAGAGTATGCCGTCGATGGGTTTACAGCTCTTAGTCCGTTGGGTCGTGCTGGCAAACCGGAAGAAGTCGCCAACGCTTGTTTGTTTCTAGCGTCTGATTTGAGTTCATACATGACTGGCGCTTGTCTAGAAGTGGCCGGGGGATTTGGGATGTGACACTGTAGCGGCGAGTTTGCTTAGAACTGCTATGAATCGCTAGATCAGATTTGGAAATGAGTCACGATGCGTGATGACCTGCAATGTGAGTGGGTCAAAAAATTGATACCCGGCCCACGCTTTACCAGCGGAAATTTTACTGTTCTCCCACGGGTATCTTCGAGAAAAATAAATATTTCCACGATCTACTTTTACAGATTCTAAATTTTTTTTCTGTGTTCAGAATAAAAATCGTATGATTTTTCGATTACTTACATAACCCCCATGCACTGCTTTAACATCATAGTAAACGCTTGTCGTTTGCTAAGCAAATTTTAGATACGTAATATAAATTAATTTCTACCCGCGCTTTGAAATTCTTAACCCACCAGTGTAAATCACGTCAAATCTCCTGCAACGATGAGCCTCTGGCAGACACAATGACGTATTCTGCTCAAGGATCGGATCTCAGTAGAATCCAATACTGTGAAATGACGTTGGATTTGTTAAACGCACGCGTGAGCGACAAAAACGCTAGCACCGCACCCATCGTGACACACCGAATGTCCCATTGTTTTGGCCCATGACACACGATCAATGGACCCATGTCCAACTTTGTGCTAGAGACCAGGAGATTGCTGTCTACATTCCAGTAGGATATTTGTGTCGAGTCTTTGTTGATTCAAAGTTAAATTTAGTTTCTGATCATTTTGTAAACTGGGGTGACTAGGAAGGTTTCAATCATTAAGTAGGTAGATATATTAGATTTATATATACTGTAGTGCCCCGAATAAGAGGGGGTCGCCATTTTGAGTCCCAATTTAATAGGAGTCGGTATCCCTAATAAAAGTCCGTAAGCGGTTAGAGTCCCTAAACCTTTAATTAGAGTCCGCATAAATGTCAAGTATTCCTAATTGTAGCGCATTACAGTAGGTTATTTATTGCTCTGTACAAGATGCGCAACGCATAGATGCATGTTACCCGATGGTAAACGCTGGCAGGGTAAGATATCTCTGGATATCGGCATACCCGCGGTTAAAAACTTTTATAAACCGTTTTTACGTTTATCGGAGAAAATTTCCCTTGAGAAATTTTTTTGATCGAAAACATCACATTTGCGCTGGTAAAACTAAATTTAATCTTCTGGAGCAGTAGTGTTTACTAGCTTGTGTATTTTAACTGTGTAATAAATTTATCAATACTGCCTTGTTTCTAACTCTTAATTGTTAAGGTCTCATCATTTCCGTGGTCTGAACTGCAAGGAACATTACACTGCAAAATATGGTGTGTTAAATTGACTCTCTCCTAAATAAATACGCTTTTCGGGACTACACAAACTGAGTCAAATTCGGCTCCGCCAGAGTCAAATTCGACTCACTAAGCGACTCGGGTCAGTCGAAGTTGACTTTGTTGGAGTCGAATTTAACTCAGTTTGTGTAGTGCGGAACAGTCTATTTAGGAGAGTCATTGACTCACCATTTTTTGCAGTGTAGTACCTATTTTTGATGTAGACGCGTGTTTCCGTTAATATCACCGGATAATGAGGTATTTTCGTTAGCTAAAGTTGCATTATAGTAAGATTTGAAATTACTAAAACTGAATTGAAAAACCTACAAGGTTATTGATGTTCATAAATGAAGGCGTATCCATTTTTTGCCGGTTCTTTAGCAAATGACTATTCCGAATTGAAGGATAAAATGGAGTATGAAATGTAATCTAGAATCTAAATGTACTCTTAAAGACGCACACGAATCCTGGACGCCCTGACAGTAGCATGGGCCAGTAGCACGATACAATCGGATGTCTGGCTCTGGCAGAAAGTTTACCTCCGGCTCCGGAAGAATTTTTATCGGACGTTCCGACAATTCCGGTAGTTGACTTTTTCATAATACAAAAATTGTTTCGGTCGGTGCGTTTGGTTTTAAATTTTTGGTGCATGTTTGAGGATTTAAAGTGTTAGGCTTAGTAAGAATACTCTGCAAAAAATGGTGAATCAAACTGACTCTCTCCGAAGTAGGCTTTTCCGGACTACACAAACTGAGTCAAAATTCGACTCCGCCATAGTCAAATTCGACTCAATGAATCACTCAGCGAGTCAAATTTGACTCAATTTGTGTAATCCCGTGGAGCCTATTTCGGAGAGAGTCAATTTGACTCACCATTTTTTGCAATGTAGAGTCCGACATGCTTTTGAACTTTCAAATGTTGTGCTAATAAGACCGTTACTTTTTTTATCGCGGAATACAAATCGTTTTAATATTGGAAAAGGAAACGAATTCAATGACATCCTCAACATACATTTCGTGTGTTTACCAATGTAGCTGAAAATTATCTGAGCCTGTCAAGAAATTTAGCCGGAACCGGAGTAAGAGCTGAAGAACAAATGATGTTGATTTTACTAATTTTAGCAATAATTACCAGAGTGTAACCGGATGTCCGTTTCCCAAGGTACAACCGGAGGTCTGCCTCCGGGTCCGGCAGAAAATCGACTTCCGGCACCGGTATAATTTTTGCCGGACTTTCCGACAATTTCGGTAGCAAAATTTGGCATAATTTTGCAAAATTTATCTGTTTAGTGCGTTTTGTTTCATCTTTGTTACAATTTTCATGAAAGAATTTCCGAAATTTCGCAGAAAATTAGCCGAAAATCAAACAACGGAACAACATATTACAGATATTGGCTAAAATTAACTAATTAACTATTATTTTTTACTACCTAATTTCGCCTCACCTCTGGCTCCGGCAAGTTTCGTTGACCTCCGATTCCGGTATTTTCATCTCCGGCTGCACCCTGCCGTTTTCGGTATTAAAATTGGTGTCTGTTTCCGGTATACAAATAACGGAAATTCTGCAATTTTTTACGCTCATAATTACTGATAAATGACATTATATATGTGGCACTTTTCCATTACAGAGATTCTGCAATTGTTCGAAATGAAATATATAAAATTATGAAACTCATCCAAAATCGTAAAAATTTCGGCCAACGTTAAGGGGCGTAACAGTAGGTTAAACGCATTCCTAAGCCTAAGTCTAAGCGTTGTAAAAATGAATTCCTAAGCCTAAGCCTAATAAAAAAAATGTAATCTAGAATCTAAACCTACTCTTTTGTAGATCAACCAGAAACTGGACGCCCCTTTAAGTAACATTGGCCAAACTTTCGATGCACCCGCCATTTGTTCTTTAAAATTTTATAGAAAGCCCCGTGAATATTTGCACGCTTCAATTGTGTTGGTTGAAAAATAAAACATTTTTGAAACGTCTATACTTCAATGTCCTTTTCGTTTTCTGTTTCCGTTAATTTGATCACTATCCATTTCCGTTATCCGTTTACACTAGGGTGCAACTGGAGGTGAAAAATACCGGAGCCGGAGGTCAACGAAACTAGCCGGAGCCGGAGGTGAGGCGAAATTAGGTAGTAAAAAATAATAGTTAATTAGTTAATTTTAGCCAATATCTGTAATATGTTGTTCCGTTGTTTGATTTTAGGCTAATTTTCTGCGAAATTTTGGAAATTCTTTCATGAAAATTGTAACAAAAATGAAACAAAACGCACTAAACAGATAAATTTTGCAAAATTATGCCAAATTTTGCTACCGAAATTGTCGGAAAGTCCGGCAAAAATTATACCGGTGCCGGAAGTCGACCGCGTTTAACAATTGCAATAGGTATACATAGTACTAAATCACCACAAGACGTGAGAGCCCCCTCGGGCTCGAGCGTCAAGCTCCTATAGCTGAGTGGTGATGGTATACGCCTCCCTCTCCAGTCACCGGAGTTCGAATCCTAGCATAAATGTAGGTCTCAGGGAAAATAGAAAATATTCATGTGAGAAAGGGTTAAGGGAAAAATTTTCCGTTTATTATCTATAACCCCTTCTCACATTGAGTTGCCTATAGGCAACTAAGCGCAGTGTATATACGTTAAATAATGTATATCGCACCGCGTTTAACAATTGCAATACGTATACATAGTACTAAATCACCACAAGACGTGAGAGCCCCCTCGGGCTCGAGCGTCAAGCTCCTATTGCTGAGTGGTGATGGTATACGCCTCCCACTCCAGTCACCGGAGTTCGAATCCTAGCATAAATGTAGGTCTCAGGGAAAATAGAAAATATTCATGTGAGAAAGGGTTAAGTAGTAAAAATGATGGTTAATTAGTTAATTTTAGCCAATATCTGCAAAATGTTTTTAAGTTGTTTGGTTTCACGCTAATTTTCTGCCAAATTTCGGCAATTCTTTCACGAAATTGTGTCAAGTCAATCGAAACGCGCCAAACAGATAAATTTAGGAAAATTATGCAAAATTGTACTGCCGAAATGTCTGGAACCACCGGCAAAAATTCTGCCGGAGCCGGAGGCAAACCTCCGGTTGTACCCTGGTTTACACCCTGTAACAAAACTGTTTAAGCTTCTTTTTTTGACAAATCTTGGCGATTACTCTGCTATGTTGGTTTTGAAACATATATAAGACCCAATGCAGCAATATGTTTCAATTTCGATCATTTTATATGCGACCCTAATCCTAAGTATCCGCTCGTGCTATAACAAAACAAATAGCAATAATGAAAATTGAAATACTGTACACAAAATAAACAGAAAGCTTGTATTAAAAGAAAACTGTAGAATAGTGATATAATATGAAATCAGGGCCAATCTATAGAACGGGCCCGTAACAGTAGAATAAGCATATGCCTAAGCATAAGTCTAAGCATAAAAATGAGCCTATACCTAAGTCTAAGTAAAAAAACTGTCTAAAGCTTAAGTTTACTGTATTGCAGTCTCACAGAAAAATATTCCGCCGAAATCAGGAATCCTAGCAAAAAAGACAGCAATTCACTATTAATTTCCGCATCGAAGAACCCGTGGATACAAGTACCTATAGTATATATAAAATTTTGGTGGCAGATTTGAGTCGCCGTACTCTAATTTTGTCAATCGTCACTCTATTTTTTGAGGGGGGTAAACACAATATTAAACACAAGGCAGAAAAGTTGTAAATACGCATTGCTCCAGCACTAAAAATTGCCGGAACCTCCGGCAAAGACTTACCGGAACCGGAGGTCGGTTTTCTGCCGGAGCCAGAGGCAGGCCTCCAGTTGTACCTTGGTACGTGGCCGAAACTACGGGGGGGGCACCAACTACGACATGTCCTCCAACCGGCAACTTTCGATTCATTAAAAGAATTCTATTACAGAAAAAATTGTTTGTCCCCCTGGAACAGTTCTTGCATTTCTAGGTACTAGCAATTCCTGGTTTCGAGGCTGATTCCTTATTTAAGTAAGTAAGCAAGCACAAGCCGCGTAAATGCGACTGAAATATAAACGCTAATCATAAACCAAGCAAATGACACTTTAACATTTATGTATCACAGGTGTTGTTATAAAGCTAAATCACCAGGGGAAGAGATATTTTTAGGTAAACACGGCTTCAGTTGGTTGGAGCCTGTCCATTAATAGCTATCATTGTGATTCAGTACCTAAATACTTGGGGGTTTAGAATATTTGATCATCAATTTTTTAGCGATTGTTTACATCTGACACCAAAGCTTCATCAGTGATCTATGTAGTT
>JASANG010001971.1:0-71621 GCA_030248215.1 Enoplolaimus lenunculus
TGTTAGCGTGAATCGCTAGATAAGAGTATTATACATATTGTGTAAGTATTGACGATTCAGTGATCAATCCCAGTTGGGGGCCAATTTCGTTTCGAGTTTACCGATTGATATATCGGTATACCTTCGGGTATCAAAGCTATCTGTGATAATTATCAGTTGAGTTGTGTACGTATTCCATTTTGGGCGTGGGAGGATTTATTAGTGTGAATTATTTTGGGGCGTACTGTAGGTATTTAGTTGACAAATTTGAGGTGTGCTCGTGTTTAGTAACTACGATTGCTTGAAGGCGTTCCCTGGAGTGCCGACTGGCGATCGTAAACGTTACAATATCCGCGTGAGAAATTGTCACACAACCCACCGTGATTTGGATTTTGCTTCCAATCGTTCCAATTTTGCAATTTGTTTCGAATCTGTATTTGAAGATTTCGATTTCTGACCCGAACGCTTAGCGTTGCCAGATCGGTGCTTTTTTGGTTTTTTAGGTCGACGCTTCTTTTTTCCATCTTCAGCCCTTAAAATGTTAATTACTCATAGTCTTTTCTAAATGTGTGTAATGTAGCACGTATTACCGGTTGCGTGATAGGTGTAATTACAGGAGTGTATACAAAGGGGATGGAGGATATGTCGCATCTTGAAATCTCTGAACAACTAAAGAAATCAAACACTTTTAACTGGATTTAGAATAGCTTTTGACAGACATTTTAGTGGTCGAAAATCTTTAAACATATTCTCTCTTGAAATAAAATCATTCGCTGCCAAATCCGTTGATGTATTAACTTTTAAGCCAATCAGTTATGATCATATCACAGTCATTTGACTACCTCACACTACGCAGAATTTCAAATCTGCAGCATTTGCAGTTCGTTTGTTTCAGAGCGTTTATTTTACCAACTGGCTATAGGTGCTACACACATTTGAGAATATACGGCTACTGCTACGAAAATATATTAGTTTAAATTTGATATTGTGAAGTTTTTTTAACTTAAGACTAAAATTCAAGTTTAAATAGTCAAATACCGTTTTGAATTCAACGCAATCCATTTGTTTCTTTGAAATGTTCTCAAATCGCTTTAGTTAAAACTTACTTTTAATAAACAAACTCTGGTCCATCCAAAGATTTGGGGTGGAAACTTTTCCTGCAACTGTTTTAGTGCAAGCTTTAGACTAATTTTTTGCATATGCTTTATTCTTAGGCTTAGGCATTATAGGCCTATGCATTCGCTTATACTACTGTTACAGCCCTGTTTTACACATTGGCTTACATTCTTATGCTAACTGATGCTTATACTTAGAAAACAACACAAATTACATAGGTCAATATCTAGATATAAAAATATTTCAATCGTTTAAATTAGAGTGTAAGACTTGAACCAGGCCAGCAAGTACTTTTGTTTCTTCGTTTTTGATTGGTCATTTTTTGTGCCATGCATTCCAGTTTCAGACGCCAAATGAAACTCGTCCAATGAGAATCGTTTGCCAATTTCCGGATCGGTTTCATTGTGCCCTGACAATGATGTCTGCGTAGGTGGTGGTTCCCTTCGCATTGGACCGCTCATTGCTAAAAACCAATAACCATTGTAGCGTCTCTTTTAGATTTTCAGGACACGGAAAGCCAATCATGTCATCTTACACGTACCTCAAACATTTCTCAGAACGTCAAACGATACAAAAAAATTGTTACTTTAATATAAGCATTAAATATGGTGTACACCTTAAATTTGTTGTGTTATGACCCAACCCTTTGCAGACACACCCTTCGTTCCAAAGCCAGCCTAATTGCTAGTTCCTTGAAAAATATCACCTCCCCATCGGCCTCCTGCCCAGTGTTACTTTTTGGACCGTGACTGTAGATTAAGCATATTCCTAAGCCTAAATTTTTAACGCAGAAAGCACAATTATATATGAAACGTAATTTAAGCTAAAAATGTCAAAACTTGCTATTTACTAACCAATAGGCTTTAATTCACCGCTTTCGTTAATGTTACTAATCACAACAGGCGCTGCTTCAGGTGCCAAGGTTGTTTGCTGTATTTTAGGGGTCAGACTTGTTTTCTGGGTAGGCGTCGCCGCTGTGCTAAGAGATTCGCGAGCCTCTGAGGCGATCTCAGTTGATCTAATGCTAGCTGGACGGGTTTTAGAATTCCGGTGTCCGGCAGACTCGCTAGGGGCATTCGCAGATTGAGCGGTCTGGATTGTAGTTGTGTTGTCGGTAATGACACGAACTTCCGGTTCATCCGGTACTTTAAGACGGAATACGTAGCTTTCTGTCTGAAAGAGAAAGTTTTCTCGATGTGAAACGATTCGAATATTTAGTGATTTCGAATTAATTATCTACAGCGCAACCATTTTGAGCCCGCAGCCAAAGCTGGCTAAGGGGGCTCACCCGTTCCCCCTTAGAAAACGTTTGCAATCACCCATGAACTTTTTTAGCGCCGCTCGTAAGCTAATGTTCTTTGAATCGCATGCACTCCGAAATTGTTTTGGTTCCCATACCAGGATAAGCTGGATATTGAGTTAAGCTATTTTTATTTCACGCGGATGTTAGCGTAGAAATTTTTTTGACTCTACGATCCAGGATGTTATTGTAAGCTTGTAAAAGTGGTTTTTCTAGTCTCTCCAACACATTTCGGAACGAAAATTGGATACTTTAACTAATTTCCAGGGTTCCAACCGGACCTAGGTTTTGTCGGAAGTGGAGTCGGAATCGCAATCAAATTTTATAGTCGGCACTCCAAGAAACACCTTTGCCGTACTGTTTACATTTTCAGTTAAAACAGTTTGTGACCAACTTATGACATTAATAGAGTCCTGGCAATTTTCAGAGTTAGCCGTATGGTCCCATGTAAAGAACAGGGCGGAACGTTTTTCTGTGGGACTGCAATAGAGTAAGCTTAAGCTTTAGACTAATTTTTTCCTCGGCTTAGGCTTAGGCTCACGCTTAGGAATGTGCTCATTCTTACGCTTAGGCTTAGGGATATGCGTATAATACTGTTCCTCCCCTGTTCTTTACATTGGCCGCGGTATGTAACGAGGTCATGGGTAAAAGAAAAGCTACTGTAGCGCATCAATAAAACAATTTCTATCAGCCGGTTGCTAAGAATACAAGTTCTTCTCTATTAGCATGTTACCAATATGTCAATAAAAACTCGTCACCGAAAAATCGAAATTCTAGCATCGGAGTAGCACTCAGTCGGAATCGGAACCCAAATTTTATCTGAATTTTAGTCGGAATTGGAATTCCGTTGGAACCCTGCGTAATCTCTCTTGTATGTGCGCGCCAACTTAATGGTCGTTTCACAGATTTGTATTCGACAGCCCAAAAACCATCATAAAGCGGATTTCGAACAGCTTACAAGCGGGGCTGAAATTTTAGCAGAAATACCAAATTTTTAACAATGTCTAATCATCCATTGCCCTACGTAGCTTTGTGGCGGGCGGTCTCTCTGTTACTAACTTAGAAATTGTTTACAACACGTACCTCTGCATTACATAGTTAGAGCTTAGCGAAATCACAAATTTAAACTACTGTTTTTGTAACCTCTTCGTCAGGATTTTCATCGACGTCAACATCCAGCGGATTTTCTGGTTCAACTTTTTCCTTGCTTTTGGTTGGCGTTTTGAGATCAACTCGCAAATTGTCAAACTCGACCAGTCCAAAATCAAACGGATGTCCTCAAACATAGCTAATTATTTATATTACTATCGCTGGAATGGCTCACATACGTATTTTGTGCAACTTTCCAGCATTGCTTTGTTTACAATATTTTCTTACAACAGAAACGTGATTGTGCTACGAACAAAATTTTGCATGCAGATTATTGCGCGTTTGCTAATTTGCGCACTGCGCAAAAGCGGCTGAGTAGCAATAAAACTGAAACAACAACCAATCACAACCGGTCCGCAAGTTAATAAACCTTCATTCTGATCAATGCGAACCATCCAACAGGTTGTGGAGCATTGATACCTACTCGTGTCCAACAACAACTTCCGTAGTCCATGCGGCAATGTTTAATAACTGTCATGTACAACCGGGTTCGTAGCCAGAGGGTGGGACAGGGAGAGGGCGTAGTTCCCTGGAAGAATTTTGCTCCCCCCTTTGAGAAAATTTTCAACCTTGCTTGTAACTCATCGAAAAATCTTGTATGCCACTCCTGGAAAATGTTTAGTTCCCCCAGCGAGGTGATCTAGCTACGGGCCTGCGTACAACTCAGCAAGAGATCAGCTATAAGTAGACAATTAGTACTTGTCGAGTATATTAAATAGCAAAAATTTCAAATGTATGCACTGTTCACAATAAGTAATTTTGCTTAGCCACAAAAAATGTTACAGAGTAGGGTTAACGAGTGGCAAATTTCAAATTTGTCACTTGTTAACTCTACCCTAATTCTTTTTTTTCGTTAATTCTGCCCTAACGTGTGCCACAAGGCGCTTTGGGTTGCCACTCGTTAACCATACCTGTGACTTGTTCCGTGCCCAAACTAAATTTTTTATTGTAAACAGCGCATTATACCAGCAAGAGCTTACTTCCGTTCACAAACGGCAGCATCGGCACCAAATCCGGCGTATTGATTAGTCTTCCACTTTCAACTGATCGTTTCGCTCGTTGAGCTTGAATCCGATGTTGGTCTCGCACTGTTTTCTTACGATAACGTAAGGAGATGCCAGAATAGTCAGCCAAGGCATCGCGATTAGACGCTTCAGCCTTTAAAGGACCGGCCGCAAACGCATAACCTGAAATTATTAAAAAGAGCGATAGCCTTTAAAGTGGTGGATCACATTTTTCGACCCTTGTTATATCGAGGGGCGTTCCGCTTTTCCGCGGGAGATAATCTTTACACCATTTTTTGGTGTGCCGCCTTCCGTTGCCGTCCGTCACCATACGGTTTCGTGCGTGCAGACGACGCCGGACGGTGACGGACGGCGACGGACGTCATCAAAAGCATAGCGCCACCCTCAGACTTGTCGTTCAGCGTCGCAAGTCAAACCTAATTTTTGTTTACAAATTGTTATGCGAGTTGCATGCGGTAAATTACGTCCGTCGCCGTACGGTGGCGAACGGCACCGGACGATGCCGGATGGCACCAAGTGGCATTAAAATGATCAAAAACTGTCGCGCCGCCATTACAAAGACCACGGGTCAACAATTTTTCGCAATTGGTTCTGACCTCTGAAATTGTGAATCTCAAAGGGCGAAGTCATCAAATCGGTCCAACATTTGGCACTTTTGCTGCCACTGTCAATTTCAGGATGAGGCGTCCTCTGCGGGCGCGGTAGGCGGCTTGAGATGGCTGTCTAGTCCAACTGATAAGAGGTCATTTTAGCGGTGAATCCAAGATTTCTCGGCGGGGACGGAAGGCGGAAGTATCGGATATCCCCACGCCGAGAAATCTTAGATCCAAAACTAAAATAACCTCTGGTCAAATTGGTTTAAATAGCCATTGAAACGGATCGCTCAAAACTTACAGCCTTGCCCACCACGTCGTTGAAAGTTTGCAACAACAATGGTACGATCGTCGGCAACGTAAACGTCCCCACTTGTCGCACTTGGTACTCCATTTATTTCAATTGTATTGCTGAACTGACCTAACGGTTTACCATAATACTGCGATCGACAATGATGTAAAACGCCTGAAAATTAAAAAAATTAACCAGAATGTAAGAGGATTTAAAATTTCAAAACATAAGATAGTGAGTGTGAAAATTTTGGATCCAGACTCGAATGGTCACTAAGTTTAGATTGGCAACCCGGTTCATTCTTTTAATTAAATTTTTTGAACAATTATAAAACACAACCAAACTTAATTATTTTAATTGTGACCTCGGACCACATTATCAGATTAGTATAGCACCAATCGTCGGTTAGCGAAAATTTTCAAAAAACAGAGCAAATTTCTAAGTAAACTGTTGTCTAGTTCCAAAGATACAAGACCTGTCGGTAACTGGTGATAGGTGCTACACGCATTTGACAATGCGAGCACAGGAAGTAAAGAAATATGTCGTTTCAGAAAGCTATGCCAGTGTCACGAAACATTTTGTCCCCATAAAATATGCCCCCCCCGGGCAACTTTTCGTGTACATTTGTGACCACTGGCAAATTTTTATGGAGAGACGTAATGAAAAAGCACCCCATTTTTAGAAATTTTCATTCCACAGGAAATGTAAACTTTTTGTGGAGGTCCAATAAATTGGGAAAAAATTTCATTTTGCCGCCAAAAAAACTAGTTGTTGCAAGATTTAGGCGTCCGTAGCCTATGTATCAACAGCTCTCAAGTCAGCAATATTCAAATATTCCGACCGCTTTGCTGAAGATACGCTTGAAGCTTTTGCTTGAAGCTCTAGACACAAATTCGGTGATTCCATTTTATTTACAATATGATCTGTAATATGAAGGCGAAAGGTTTGACCCGTGTAGAGATCAGGAGCGGACCGTTTTTTCCGAGGAACTGGAATACAGCAAGAAGCTTTAGACTAATTTTTAGCTTTACGCTAAGGCTTAGGCTTAGATGTGGGCTTCTCGTTTTCCCGTTTTCCACAGACAATTTGCAGCTGTCCCCTGTTCCTGCTTTGCCAGCGATAATTTGAAGCTGTCCCGTTTTCCATTTGCCCGGAACACACTTGACCCATTTTCCTGTCCGCCCATATAACGCTTGACCGAAGTGTTCGTAAATAAATTTATTTGGTCAAAAAAGTTTATTCAAAATGAAATTGTATTTTTCGCAATTAAATCATATTTTACACTTATTTATCATGATTTTCTTAATAATTTTACGGAAGAGCTTCATAGTGGCGGCTAACGTACTTAGCAGAACCACAATAATCTGGCATGGAGAGCAGTTATCGATTAACCAGTTTGCAGGGTGTAACCGCATATCCCTTTCCGTTTCCGGCAAAAATCAGAATCCGTTTCCAGTTCCGTTCCTGTTATGAAAATACCGAAAATTCGTTTAGTTTTACGTTTATAGTTCTAAACTACATAAATTTCTCACAATTTTTCATTACAGATGCGCTGCAATTGTTCAAACTAAAACAAAAATTACGATATTCATCCTTAATCGTAGAAACTTCGGTGCATCCGCCATTTTTTCTTTAAAATTTTTGCAAAGCCCGGTGAACAGTTGCACGTTCGTTTCCGTTTCCGTTATTTTTCCTATCTGTTTACACCCTGCCATGATGTAATTTTACGGATATGCCAAAATTGTTTCAGTTTTTAGACGATTTCGTAACTTTTCTTTCATATCAAAAAATTGCATGATATCTGTAATGAAAAATGGCGATTTGTTTTACCTCATTGATAACTACTTTTGAGTATCAAAATAACACCAATTTCGGTATCTTTTTATAACGAAAACGGAAACAGACACTGATTTTTAACGGAAACGAATATCTGGTTTACAGCCTAATACTTAACCCTTTCTCACATGAATATTTTCTATTTCCCCTGAGACCTACTTTTATGCTACGATTCGAGCTCCAGTGACTGAAGTGGGAGGCTCAGCTATAAGAGCTTGACGCTCGAGCCCGAGGGGGCTCTCACGACTTGAGGTGATTTAGTACTATGTATACGTGTTGCAATTGTTAATCATGATGCGATATATACTTTTTAACGTATATACACTGCATTGAGTTGCCTATAGGCAACTCAATGCGAGAACGGGTTAACGATAAGCATAATCTAATTTATTCATTGTTTGATTAAGGTAACTCACAATGGTTTTATATTTACCTAAAACTGTAGCAACAGGCAGCAACCATCTCGCTGTCATTTTACGATAAGTTACCACCTAAAAATAAGCTCTCAAATATAAAAAGTTTAACAAAACTGCTAAAGGTTCTAAATATTAGCTGAATTGGCTCCGATCTACGGTTGGTCCGAAATACCAGCCTACGAAACAAAATACTTTTGATTGTGGCAAAAATTTATATTACGTACAAAAATGAAATCAAAATACGATTGCCAGCTAAGATACGTTCAACAGCTGGGGCATACTTTAAGACTATTTGAACCCATGCTTCGTTTGTCCAATAAACTAGCTTTCAGAATGCTTTCTATAAACGGTAAAACTTTAATATTATCACTGATGTAGCAAAACGGTACTTTACGTAAATAGGCCAATGTAAAGAACAGGGGCGGAACAGTTTTATAAGCATATTCGTAAGCCTAAGCCTAAGCCTAAGCCTACGCCTAAGCATAGAATGAGCACATTCTTAAGCCTAAGCCTAAGCCTACGCCTAAGCGTAAGAATGAGCATATTCCTAAGCCTAAGCCTAAGCCTAAGTCCAGCAAAAACAATTAGTCTAAAGCTTAAGCTTACTCTTTTCTAGTGACACAGAAAAACGTTCCGCCCCTGATCTTTACATGGACCCGTAAACGCCACTTTAGCGTAAAATATAAACGTTTTTATAACGCGAAAAGCATTTCTGTATTTTAGACACTATTCCTAATCGTCATTAAAATAATTTTTGTTTCATGAAATTAAAACATTTCAAGGTTCGCACCAAGACTTATCCTTAATTGCTTAAAAGATTAATAGCCTAAATCCATTTAAAGACAAAAATGCCGAAATTCGTAAAAAAACTTCCTTCTCACTTATTAATCATAATATTCCAACAAAAAATGTAACCTTTAGCAGATTGCTAGTGCTAAATTACTCAAAAAAATGCAATTTTTTGTTACGGAATAATATGAAATTATTGCAAAAATAACACACAAAATGTTATAATTGTCACTAGTTTATAGAAAATTAATGTTTTTATATTTCCCTAAACGAAAACTTTATCGTTTCGACGCGTTTATATTAAGGCAAGGGTTATATCTTGTATAACACGGTAGTGTTTCTTATAACTGTTCCGTTATTATAAAACTGTTCGAAAAAGAAACAAAACTGTCACCATTTTATGTGAGAAATTTTCAGCAACGATTTTGTAGAAATGACAAGGGGTTAAAAAAATAAAAGAATACTGAACGTACGTTGTGATAGTTCACAACACTATAACATAAGAAGGTCATCGAGAAAGGTCGGGATGGCTTGCGGTAAAATGTGTTTTGAATCGATCAATAATTGTGGACGTGTTAAGTGATTTAGTAGTAAAATCACGAATTTTTTTCTTGGTTGTTCTATTGTTCAGTGTAAAAAAATTCGACAGTTTCAGAGGGATGACAGTGGTAGTTTACATAAAATTTTACAATTAAATAGCAAAACGTGTGCTGTCTTCGACGATCAAAGACTTATTTTTTCGAATTCTTCAACTGAAGAATTAGTACACTTTTTAACTAAAAATTTCTTTTAACAGTTGATATCACAACTATGGTTTATACTTAGTAAGATATACATACATACATATATATTATATATAATATACATATATTATATAATATATATTATATATAATAAATAGCCGATCATAATCCGATTCAAGTTAAATTGGCCTCGTTTATTTGATAGATCTGAAAAGCTAACCAGTTTAACTTATTCTTAACTGTTTGAACACTGATTTTCATTGAAATATTTAATTAGAAAAAATGAAAAAGGCGATAAACTTGCACAATGACATCCTACTTCACGATCATCTCAGTATTAGTGCGCTCTATTTGCGTAGTTTCAACAATAATCCGAACAAGCAAAAAGCAAGGCGCTAATTGTGTTGTTTCGGACGTTGGGATCCCTCATGGGGTCTCGGCCTAACAAATCCGTCGCTTTAAACGTCATTTCGTTCAAACACAACACTGAGAAATCACTAATGAGTTTCGGCTAATTGTCATTTTCTCAGACTACCAATCAAACCTAAGTTCAAGCTATCGACCTGAGTAAAGCAGTGTGCCCTACCAGGCGCATAGCCAAGACCTTCAATTGGGAAGGACATAGCGAACCGGACCAGGAGTTATAAGTTGAGTTTTGAATAATTCGCGGACTGAAATCTGATATCTTAAAATTGACGTCACAATGAAAAATGTGACCTCTGTTATGGTTCAAAAGAAGTATTGGAACGCTAAATTTATCAGATGCATCTTAACCGTTCGTAAGACCACGTGAGCGAAGCGCTCGAGAATCTACGCGTAATTTTTGCATTGAAAATATTTGCAACAGTCACAAAACGTATCTGAGCTCATAGACTTGAGGTATAGAACCCTAGATCCCCTTTGCCTGCGCATCTGTGTCTTACGACATATCCACCTGCAGCACCAAACAGACCTTGAAATGGCATTTATGAATATATATTTCATTTGGTAGTGCCGTACATCTTAACCGTTCTTGAGACCGCGTGAGCGAAGCGCTCGAGAATCTATGCGTTATTTTAGTATTAAATATCTTTGCAACAGTCACACAACGTTTCTGAGCTTATAGACTTGGGGTATATAACCCTAGATCCCCTTTGCCTACGCACCTGTGTCTTACGACATATCCCCCTGGAGCACAAAAGAGACGGTGACCATTTTGTGAGATAATAAATGAATGAATCTTAACAACGAAAGGTCAATTAAAAATAAACACAAAAATGTAAACATTTACTTCAAAATGAACTATTATGCAATTTTTCAATACCTATGTGTACATCTGGTGTGTGTAATGTATACTGCATTTTGTCTTAATTTTTTAACACATTGTTCAAAACAGTTTGTATATACACTTATATATCTGTATATCTATATATTCTTAGAAACTGTTATGCCTAACGCTCTGCATGACACTGTTGCGAAAGATTTCATTCTATCACTGCAATTCACAAAGGCACTGCATCTGCAATATTGACTCTTCCAAAAATGTTAAGAAATTGCGTTTGTTTAATATTACAAGAGGTAAACGTGACAGAGTCAGTATAATTGGTAAAGCAGAGGGATCATCAATCCTAGGCTTTATACAATTAATTGGCAAATATACAGAAACCCACGCTCCGTCGCCTTTCGTTACTGATTTAGATCCGGTACTGCAATTTTCCTTGAATCAAACGTTTATTTGTCTTGTGTCAATAGCTTAAGCGATAATACAAGGTTATATTTATGAATGTACTTTCATAATTTAAGTACGCTTTAAAGTTTCGAACTCAAATTATTTGGTCCTGGAGTCATTTATGCTCTACAATTATGGTTCATTGACATTATGGTTCATTGACATTTATGGACTCTAATTAGGGCGTGCGTAGGGACTCTATCCTCTTACGCACTCTTATTATGGACGGACTCCTATTAATTCGGACTCAAAATGGGGACCCCCTCTCATTCGGGTCAATACAGTATGGTCCCCAAGGAGTTAGTTACATGAAAAGAACTTTGGCCCATGTTACTTTAAGGGGCGTCCAGGTTTGTGGTGGGTCTATAAAAGAAAAGGTTTAGATACTACATTACATTTTTGCTTACGCTGACGCGTAGGCTTAGGAACTCATTTTTGCAACGTTTAGGCTTATCCTTACGAATGGGGTTAATCTACTGTTACGCCCCTAAAACTAACATTGGCCAGAAGTTTTATCATATAGATTTCGACGCGGTGCGTTCAACGGTACTAATAAATTTTATTGCCGCACAATTTAACGGTTCAAAAGTTATAGCCTACAGAAATTTAATGTAAACCATTATCTTTTTGGAACATATTTTTTAAAATAAATACTTTACAAGGATTATACCCTTTATATCTTGGAGGTATTTCCGCAAATAGTTGAATACTGTAGCAAATTTAAGGGCTCCAAATTAGAATCGAAGGCTCATCGGCCCTACCCATTCCGTCGTTGGACTCAGCGGGTCACAATGTATGAGATACTAGATTTTAATTTAGATGGTGCAACCGGATGTGAAAAATAGTAATGGAAAAATTGGATAATAAAATGACGTTTTTAGTTGCTCAAGTAGGTATTAAATCGGAAAAGTGTTATCAAAAATTTAATAAGTTTGGTTTTGTGAACAAATCACCAAATGCTTAAAAATTGCTATATAAACCTTACATTTCACTGAGAAGGAAGTCAGATTTTATAAAATTACTAAAAATTTCACCACAAAAATTACAGATACCGGTTTAAATCCAGGTTTTAAAATAATACTAAAAAATTAACAATTTTTCTTAGATTTGTCGTTTGAAATGAGTTGGAACTGTACCTAACCCTGGGAGATAAAATGTATTTCATGAGGCCGAGATTTGAAACCCTGGAAACGCATGGAAACAAAGGCTCGGCGAGAAATTTAATGTATGCAAATGTTACAGTCGTTTCGGCCAATGTAAAGAACAGGGACGGAACAATACTATAAACATATTCCTAAGCCTAAGCTTAAGAATGAGTTTATTCCAAAGCCTAACCCTAGGCCAAGCAAAAAAAATAGCCTAAAGTTTTAAGCTTACTCTATTCTAGTCCCACAGAAACCGTTCCGCCCTGATCTTTACATAGGCCGCCGTTTCAATAGCAAAATGTTTCTTGGTAAATTTAAATTTACCGGAATCGGAAGTTTACCAATGATTGTGAATATCGAATGGTTGGCCCATGTAAAACCGGGCCAAACAGTGGTATAAGCATATTCCTAAGCCTATAAGACCTAAACGTAAACGTAAGGATGAGCCTATTACTAAGCATAACCCAAGCCTTAGCAAAAAAGTTAGTCTAAACTTAACTTTACCCTATTACAGCCCTGCACGAAAACGTTCCGGCCCTGTTCTATACCTGGGCCGAATTTTAAATTCATGCTACTGCGAAAATCTTTTTCATAAAAATACCGCAATCAGGGTGCAACCGGAATTACAATTTACCGGAACTGGTATTGTAAAAAATTACCGCAAACTGAACCGGAAAATGAAAAACACATGCCATCGAAAAATTCATTTTAATTTTTTTGTAATATTATCGGTAAAATAATTCAGGTTGGAAATAAGTATTCCCTTTATCTGCTGTATTTTAGATTTTCATAATCCACGGAAGCAAAATCTATCTTCGATGGTTTATTTGCGTTGATTGTCAAGGTTTGTATACTATACCAAATTTTAATACAGGGAATTTTAATTCCGGTAAAAACTTACCGGAACCAGGCCCTGTAAGTAACGTGACTTTCGTGAACTTCAATCAAGCAACACCGCCTTTACAATGCTGTCGGCTTAAAATTATCCATCAAAATCTGTGCCTTGTTGAACGGCAAACATACCACATATCACTGGAAACAAACTGATCTATTCAAATTCTGACTTTTATACTGCTCGCAAATGCAACACAGGTTAAGAAATTTAATATACTCATGCCAAAGCAGATTAGCATAAACTCACAAATGTTCGACACCTTCCGCTATGAAAAACCTTCGCGTAGTAGGTAACAAAGTTATTAACAAATAAAAATGTGGTGATTAAACAGGAACTGAATGTGCACTGAAAATGCTGGAAAGTCAAATCTGATGCGAAATAAAGAGTGTAACCGAATATCCGTTTCTGGTAAAAATTGATGTCCGTTTCTGTTATTGAAAGACTGGAAACTTCGATTAGTTGTAAATGACATAAAAATTGCGCAATATTTTAATATTACGAATATACTGCAATTTGTTCAATTTGAAATGTCTGGGTGTAACCGGATATCCATTTCCATTAAAAAATAACGCAAATTCTGTTTTTACGCTCAAAATTAGTTGTAAATCACGTCTCACAATTTTTCATCACATACTGCAACTAGGATGCAATTGGAATTATAAAATACCGGAACTGGAATCGGGAAATAAATATATTTGTTAACGAAAAATTGATTTTTTACGCAATTTCATCGCTTTTAACCCCTTCTCACATTGAGCTGCCTATAGGCAATTCAGCGCAGTGTATATACGTTAAATAATATATATCGCACCGTGTTTAACAATTGCAACACGAATACATAGTACTAAATCACCACAAGACGTGAGAGCCCCCTCGGCCTCGAGCGTCAAGCTCCTATAGCTGAGTGGTGATGGTATACGCCTCGTCACTGAGTTCGAATCCTAGCATAAAAGTAGGTTTCATGGGAAGTAGAAAATATTCATGTGAGAAAGGGTTCATGGTGCAAACACACCATTTAGAATGCCAAAACTTTGAAACAATGCAGTAGCTGGAAACGTATAATAAATTACCGCCTTTTTTTAGAAATTTAAGACAGAATATATGCCAATTTTTTCCTTAAAATATTAGAAAACACGGTGAATGTTTGCATGCTACAATAACATTTATACTTCAATATTTGTTTTCCGTTTCTATTATTTCGACCATTATTCGTTTCAGTTATTTTTACTATCCGTCTCTGTTTTATTTTTACTATCAGTTTACACATTGATCGTAGTCCATCCAAAAATCTTACGACAATATTCGTTTGCGTTATTCATACTAACTGTTTGCACTTTGGATCTAAAGCAATTAAAGTTTTCAGCAAACGGCACGCGTTTGACCAAATTTTGTGGCAACCGAAAAATTGTACATAAAATACAGAATGCAATAATGAAAACTTAAAAAATTACGACACTGCCGTGATACCTAAAAATAAAATCACTAGAATTTCGCGGACTTCTAAAACGGGAAGGTACCAAGTTTCTTAAATAAAAGTATATCACAACACGAGATGCACAACATAAAAATATTAAAAGCGGTGTTCACGTCATAACTGGGGCAACATGAATACGTTTTGTCTCTATTACAATAGCGGGTAGTAATTTGTATACAAGTCAATACGCTTTAAATCAAAATAATTTGAGTTGTCTGCTATCTTGATGTTATATTCACTGTTTGTTCGGCAATATCATGATATTCGAAATATTATCTGTCATCAGTATTATACGACATGTTTGAAACTGCCTGATATTGTGGTAGGCTATCCTCAATGCCATGTATGATGTCATGAAATGTACTAAATGTAAAATTTCAATTATTTTTTAAGTCAACGTTATGTGAAATTAACGTCTTGTCGTCATACCTGCTATTTAAATAATAACATTTTGTGTCGAAGACGAATAAACTTGCAGAAAACATGCTCCGGGCTGCCCCAGTTATAACGTGAACGTCGAAGTAATATGGCAAGTTTTTAATCGCAAAATAACAATATGTTAGGATCTTTACAACGGAGAACCCCTCGAGCTGAGTTCTGATAAATTGGACACCGTCCCCAGCCTTTGTTGTTGTTTCGCAAACCACGTTTTGTATTTCTTATCTGCCTTTTCCAGCATAAGTTCCATGTGTTGGAGCAACTGAAGTTAAAATTTTGACAATAATATTTTTCGAGCAAACATCGGACTATACTTTGTCCACGCGAGAAAAAACAATTCTTAAGTGCGATTATCCCATGAGTTCCCGATCACAACCGTTTTTGTTTACGCCGTAGAAAACAAATATATATATTATATGTTGTTACTTAACTTGCTTTTAAGTTTAACAAATTAGTGCGATTATAATGACCACATAAAATCATTACAAGATCGCATTTCTTAAATGTTTTCAAAATTCCTCGCTTAATATTAAACTTACCTACACAGTACTATTACTTTTAAGACACAGGGAGTTCATCCTAAGCGTAAGAATAATAAAAAACAGTAAAAACCTACATTCGGTCCTTCAAAGTTGCAGGATTCCAGTTTACTTTGAGCAGTACGTAGTCGTTTGTGTCGAAATGCGTCCAAGGCGCTATGAACACGCGTTACCCAAAATAGTGGATAGTAAAATTGCATGATGAAAAATTAACCAAGTAACCACATAAAGATACTGTCAACTATGTCACTGTTAATAAGGTACCATGCCTTAGAATGGTACTATACTTTTGGCCATTGCAATGCGGCACCATACGATAACTAACTTGAATATGTCTCATGACACAGCATACCAATTTGTAAACAAATTTTTTTGACTTGCGGCGCCGTACGACAAGCGTAGCGTCACCCTTAAACCACTGCGTAGGAAGGTCGGATTCGAGATGCTCACCTATATTGAAACCATACAACCCAATATATTACCTTTGCTTCCAAAGTTGGACTATTCACCGGAAAACAGCACCAAAAATGTCTTAGCAATACTGACAACGCAGCATACATATCTGCAAAATCGTCCAGCACTTGCTTTGAGAATACTTCTGAAAAACCAAACCAACATTGTACAGTCCCCGTGAGAATTGCTCGAAATATTTTTCATGCACCCTAAAATTTTTCCTGACACATTTCCAAGAGATATTTTTGACTCAACAACTGGATTTCTATACGCATCAAGACTTTGAAACCAAAATTTTGTTTTTAATGACATCCAAAGTCGTATCCCGCAAAAGCGAGCCTTCATCAAAACCACGTCAACATTAATACTGTTGTTCACATAGCTATAACTTCTGGTTCTGTTACCGGCATAAATAACGCAACCAATTAAGCTATACCAAATAGTTTTCGTTGTTTTCCCTAAAAGTACTCCAAATTCCTTGGCTTCCTAGAAGCGCCGGGATCCTGTATTACTAAACTAGTAACAACTTTACTATTAACCTAAAACTATATTACCACTAAAAATCTAACTACCAAAGTGATAACAGTGCCATCCGCTTCTTTTATGTACATAATTTAACAACGATATATGACCGATACTCTTTAATTTATGCGATTCGTCGAGTGAATGAAATGTTTTTAATAATCGTTTGGCCGTTAAAAATAAAATTTTTAAAGTTTTGGTTTTATTGCGTACAACTGTTTACTAAAAGAGCACACTTAGGGGTCCAGCATCATGCGCCAAAGCCCGTCACCATTTTACGTTAATTGCACCATGCTTTATTAAACAAAACAAGCCGTAGCGCCATCATTAGTTAGTATGGTATCACGTTCTACGCAGCTTTCTGAGGATAAGGATAAAGAACACAACTGTCGCCATATTACTTATTCAAACTAAAAACCACCAGCTCTTACCATTGAGACTACTGCTTCGCTGCATGAGACAACCACCGGGTGATGCGTCTATGAGTGCTGAATATGCTACATCGGACGTGATTGGCTAGAACAAAAAACCATCTTCAATTTGATAAAACAAAATTTACCAAAAAAATTCAATATTTAACTTGGAGCTCTCAGTGCTGCTAGCCCCACTGATGTTCTGTTTTGACACAGATATAGTGATAAAAACGGGATATGGAAAGCCCGTCCCCACCATGTTATCTTCGCCACTTTCGCAAGGTGGGGCAAAACTTCTCAAAACCATAAACAACTGAATGCATCTTATCCGTTTCACACGACTAAAATAAGGCTGTGGTATTCACGAAACAATGCAATACGTTACAGCGGTTAGTGGGAGCAAAGTCACATTTAGGGTTAGCCTTCGCTAAGCCTAGAATCTACCAAATTTTGAAGAACAGGCTCCAATCTTAAACGAACAAAAGCAACTCCTATGTTCCATGCTTGTCTTAGTCAGAACGTTTTCAACGCCGTTCATCTTTAACTATATAACATACACGTTACGGTTGCAACATTAAACTTTTTAAACCAAGCACTTGAACGGTACAAACACTGATCCCAAACACACGAAAAATTGTAGCGAAAAACTCAAATCATAGCATTCCAATCTTACTACAGCGTTTCTATCTATTATTTTCCCCGTCCCGCATTGGATAATATTTTATAAAGTTGTTAACGTTTTATATTTTATACTATTCAAAAGTAAAAAGTCAGTTTTAAACAGTAAAGCGCTCTAATGTTATCCAATAATTTTCCACTTACATTATGGTTTTTCCTGGGCTTGGCAAGAACGCTTAAAAACATGGATTTCGTTAGCTGGGACAATTCGTGGCAAGCCGCAGATGACGTTTGTGGCATTGAAATCACAGCAGAACCATCACTGAAATCACCATGAGACGTGCTGGCATTATCCGTATGGCGATAATTCTGCTTTGTTGCAAATTGTTGTGCAGAATTTTTTAAAGATCGTTGGTACGAGTTTGAAGCTAATGTCAATGCAGTATCACGATGAGAGTCTTCGGATATAAGATCTTCCGCTTCAACTGTATGAAGTTTAGTCTGAAAGAAGATAAACAAACGACATAATTGTTATAAACAACACAACAAAAACAACAGATGGGATACTGACCCAAAATACCTGAATTTCAATTACAAAACACAGACGACTTTTCTTACTAAAGTTGTAGTCTGGCAAACACTGACGTGAATTTTCCGTAATCGTCCTGAACAGTAATGAAATTCAAATAGAAACCAAAGCAATTTTAGTAACCGGTATCAACGAGTCAAATGTACAGACTGCTGGTAAAATTTACAATATGGTGTGTTTCGCTGTGTTGGTTCAGATTGACAAACAACCGCTGTATGACCAGGCCTGTGACAGACAAAATTGACATATAAATTGGCTATCGATAGTAAACGCTGTCGCCCGCATTGAAAATGAGTTAGGCTTCTATTGCATTCACTGTTGCTGTTGGTGCTGGTTCGGCGAATGTTTAGAAGTGCTTGGTCGTTTTAGGAATAACTGGAGTTTGCAGATTGTCCACGATTGGCTTGGACAGAGTTCACTTCGTAGTTTGCGTGTAATTGATCAATTCGTTTTAAAAGCTGTTCAACCAAGCCCAGTGTTTGATTGGTTTTTGTAACCAAGTTACAAGTACTTGCTTCGTGCGTACTTGTTGAAGTCGTAGCAGCCACGATGGCAGTAACGCCAAAATCACGCTCAGAGTTCACAGTTTTGTTTCTATTCGGTCAGCGGCTAGAATCGCTTATTACTACCGCAAACTTATGAACATCGTTTTCGAGAAATTTCGACAAGTGATACTTTCCAAATTGCGGTAAAATTACAAACAAATTCAATGAGTAGCACGACGTGAATACCAAAAATATGACATTTTTCTGCCGAATATTGCGGGAACCTCTGACAAAATTTCTACTGGAGCTGGACGTCGATTTTCTGCTGGCACCGCAAGCAAGCCTCCGGTGGCGTCTTGCTGTTCAGTTGTACGATACCCACTCATTACCAGATTTGAACTAACATAAAATTTACTCAATCTTTCAAATTATACGACACTGCAAGCTGCTAAAGCAATCCTTCGCGTACAAAACAGGTTTCGAACAAAACCGAAGGCACCCGTTTCACCATACGGTATCGTACGTGAGCAATCCGCGTACGATACCACAGTATGTCGGACGGCGCCGGACGTCGTTAAAAGTATACCACCTTCCTAAGTGTTAAGATTTACCCCTAAACTTAAATACCAATTAATTGTGGTTCTGCTATATATATGACCTGTCCTGTGTTAATTATTATAGAGGTCTGCTCACGAAGCTTAAACATAACATAAGCCTCCAGTATTTCTAAGAATCCCAATGAGCCTTTCAGACCCGTATAATTAACATTGACCCACGACCTAACCTTGAATCAGAATTAACGTCGTCATACTTCCTATATTCAGCCTCCCACAATGCAAAAATTCTAACTAAGATTGCTTGCATAAATCGGCATACAACACTAGTGAAAAGTTGGACAAATGCATAGCTGGCTAGGCGTGCCGAGATACAGCTGTAATGTGTTTCGTTATCATCCTTTTATACGTCAAACATTGCGCTGACCTCTGATGTTATTAAGTCCAAGGCTAACCGAATCAGAAGCTAACCGCCCACCAGCTATACACAGCCAAAAGCTGACACTGGAAGACATATAAATTACTGCAAATCACAATACCAAACAAAGCAATACAAAGTCTATGAGTGGTGACTATTTCATCCAGAGGGTATCGGGCTCACTACTCGGTTCTGGATCATTTATTTATCAATCCAGCTACATTCGACCAAACGCCTTTAACTTGTCAGCCATTTTCTATGGTTTAAGTTCCTTATTTTACGAATATATATACTTTTAGTAACAAGAGTATGCTGCTACGAATATATAGCATTATACATTGAACAAAATTCTGCACTAGACTTAATCTGATATCAGAAACAATACGCATAGAAATATAATTATACTACTGTCACGGTCCTGGTCTATACATTGGTCTATAATGCTATAATGTTGTTTTAATACTAATTTGATACGTTTGCTATAAACCTTTGTTATACAATAAAATATCCTCTTCAGTTTTCTTTTGAAGCTCTGGTTCCAAATCGATCCGTGATATCTATAAAAATACAAACACATTCAGTTCCAGTCCCACATAACCGCAGCTAAATTCTCGTGATGGCTTCTATATTACACTACATTTGCCTTCAAAACCTTAGCATTACCGGATGGAACCATATTGACCGCTTTCCAGGTAATTCGGTTTCTCGGCGTACGCGTCTGTCGCACCAGCCTTACTAAATCACAGAACATTATTCAATCGAAAACGACTTAATAGCTGTGTAGCTCAGTGGTTTCGAACAGCGTATCAGTAACCTAATGTGAGTTTAATCCCGCCGTAATAGAAAAATGTTGCTGTGAATGGTGTTAATGTGAAGTTGCATTGGCGTTGAAATACAGGTTCATGCACGGATCAGGGGCGGACCATTCAGCGGGACTGCAATAGATTAGGCTTAAGTTTTGGACTATTTTTGCTTCGGCTTTGGTATAGGCTTATCCTTGCGCTTCGGCTTTACTATTGTTACGGCCCTATTGTATTCTAGCCGAAATACATAAAGCTGCAAACACCACATTTTGTGACCAAAGATACATGCAACTGAACACTGTATTTTTTCTTATAAAACAACTAAATCGATTTGTTCTAATCATAGTCTTAAAGCAAACTACTTTCTACCATAAAGTGACCTAAGAAACGATAGGTATGTCATATCTACCACGTTTTAACGGATTAAAAGTATTTTCCAGGAGTTTACCACCGATTATTACGAGGCCCCAGCGACTCAGCCATTATTTGTTCAAATTTCTAATCTACACATCACGCACATACTTTAGACTCTTGCGGAAACAAAGCAATGGCAATAGGCAACGCAATTGCAAATGTTGTAGTGCAAACAACAGCATTAATCAGTAAATGAAGATATGCGCGACGTTGTAGAAATTTTGTCCTAAAACACTCATTCTTATAAAAAAATCAAAATGATACTTAAAACGCTTACTAATCAAAAACTTTAAAATTGTCTTTTAAACCACATGAAGCCCTCGTTTGGAGTTGATATTAACGCAGTTTTGTGTAATGGAATAATTTCTAGTTTCATTTCTTTCTGAATATTGGAATTAATATTATTTAAATTTCACTTAATAGTAGAAACGTACTTTTCGAGTGCTGACATTACAATGGGAGGAACCAAAAAGATTGGAGTTGGAAGAAATGCTCTTGTGATGGACGTGTCACGTACAGCCTAAAATATTAATATTATAAATATAGTCCATGTTAATTATAAGCGCCTGCATGCTAAGCCTACGCCTAAGTATAAACCTAAGCATAAGCCTAAATATATGTTTAGTCTCAAATATACCAATTTCTAAGTCTACCTGCTTACCTGTCTTTCAACGGCAGGTTTGTACAATAACCATGGGCCGCATATATGATGCGAGTGGCGTCCAATTTAAAAATTACGGTTCAATACTAAATTAAAACACGGCGGTAGAACACACAGCTCAGCTATAACAGCGTGCAATTTCTCACTAAGCCGTACATCGCCACGTCGACGGCAGCTTAAACCGATTTGCAAACTAAACCTTTTACTTGCGATGCCGGACAATAAGCATAGAGCCACCCTCAAAATCAATATATAAATATTGTCCCAACACACTCACCCTAAATGCAGCTATATTCGATGTGCCTACCACAGTTCCGTTCCTATCATAGACTTCAATACCTTCACCAACTTCATGTACACGCATCAACAATGCATTACATGTACTCGCCATACCTGCAATAAAGCAGCTCGTATAGCACCTATCACCAGTTAGTAACAGGTTTTCAAACAAGCGAACCACACAGCTGTGTATCTGAAACCCGCACAGACAAAAGTCAAATCAAATTTGAAAAATATGTCTAATTTTGAAGATTATCGCTCGCAAGCTCAAAATTTAGAACACTTATCACAGCGAACTGGTGATGGATGCTGCACACATTTCAAGAATACTGGCACAGATTTCTGTTATAAGGTAAAATGCTCCTAGCTATCCTGGTTTTTAATTTACGATCGCAAGACTGAGTGTATTTTCACACACAAAACCTAAGCTCCGGTCTAAGCCGAAAGTTTAGCTTAATAGTAAGCTGCTCAAAAACATACGAAAAGACAATTTGTTTTTGAAAAAGTAATGAAATTTAAAAATTGATAACAAAAAATTTAAAACTTCTTACAAACGGCAGGCAGGGGCACAAACCGTTTGACAAACGCTTTTGTCGCCGCTGGCATTTTTTCCGATTTCTTCAGTAAAAGATTGAGACCAACCTAAAACAAAGAGTGTAAACTAACATTAATTGCAGCTGTCGCCGCTGGCATTTTTTCCGATTTCTTCAGTAAAAGATTGAGACCAACCTAAAACAAAGAGTGTAAACTAACATTAATTGCAGCAGTCATTAAGATAACAGTTTGCTATATTTATTCTGCGTTAATTTCACTTGCTACAAAACCTTGCATTGCTTCATCATCGAAAATTCTACTTTAAACGTTGTCTCACGGAAAATATTCCGCCTACTTTTTGAAAACGACCACGAGTTAGCCCAGTGCTATAACAAATTTTGCGGAACATCAATAAAATAATTGACGCCGTATAAAGTTTATTTTTATTATCCAGCGATTCGCAGGTTAACAAAATTTGTCATTGTATGGACACAGCTTTTAAGCTAATAACACGACTGTATGCTTACCGCAATGCCTACAGCCGTAGTTACAGCACCAATGTACCCCTGGATGAACTTCGATGTTGGCGTTTGCTAAAAATTATGCTTATAAAAATAAGGAATGAAAAATATACGAATATTGCATATTCTAATGTGTACTTGGTTACTTTTCCCGAGATAACGACTGAATTAAGGCTAAAGATTAGGCTTAAGGCTTATTAAAATAATAATTACGCAGTAGTATGGAGAAGGCAACGTCTGACTTTTATCAAATTGACATTAGTGTAGGTAGAAAAACAGTACCCAATGGTAGCTAATGGACGGTAAAATCGCAGCATTATTTTAATGTTACAAAAACAATTCTAAACATTAGATCATAGAGGCAGACGGAAATTTCAAACTTCTATCCGATAATCCACAAACCAATACAACTTGCTTACAAAAGCCGAATGTAAAATACACTCTTCCGCCGTTTTAACCATGAGGCCACACATTTTGTCGCTGCATAAAAGATAACTTGCATACTTTCGACGCATTTCGATTCGCATAATTCACACACGCGTTATGCGACTGATTTAACCACTGCCAAAACACACTTGACGCAATTGAAGGATTCGGCAACAGCAAGCCAACAACCTATAGCCAAATTAATAACATTAATTAACAGTTAACAAAATTAATATTGCGCAGAGCTGCGTTATGCTTTTCTGCGATAATCATTCGACGCCATTTGACAAAATACGTGTCCGTAGCACAATCATATTTGATTTTTTATCAGAAAATGATATTTGGAACTAAGTTCGAGGTATTTACGCACATAATATTACCTAATTATTAAAATATTTCCTACGAACATCCGATAACACTGATGATAGTAGTACTGATTGGTCAGTTTTAAAACAGCATTCTGTAGCGTCAATACATTAAAAGAAAATACAGAATCGCTAATGACGTTTAAAAAATAACGTTAACGTTAGCACAACAACAAGTAGACAAAAGAGATGTCATACAGGCGAAAAAAAGCGAACCAACAAAAATCATAAAATCATAGTTTAAGTGAGCAAACTGTAAAACACGAGGTTAAGATAATGTTCAAAAATTACGTACCTGCATGCATATATAAATAGATTACAAAAGAAACGCATCATTCACTTTCTTGGTTGTCCTATCAACTACAATGTGATAATATTCAACAACCATTTTGAAACTATATCAAAACTTGAAAATTTTCACAATAAATTCAGTCTACATAAGAATATAAACTCCAAATTGAGATTAAACTTTAAATAGTGATCGTGGCATTATCCCCGTTTTCCCATTTTGTGGAGGCTTCCGGTACGGATGCTGCGGATGTCCGCATCCGCAAAAATTAAATGCGGATCGTACATTGGTATTAGCATTTGTTTTTACGGAAGTACATATTTACTAAACTTTGCAATTTTCTGAAACTAACCCTTTTACACACAAATATTTCCAACTTTATCCAAGATATAGTTTTAAGCTAGGACTCCATTAGTCTCAGGGGTGAAAGTCGTTTACCATCAACGCTCAGTTGTGTATGAATTTAACGTTCAAGGCACATGGGGCTGTCATGTCTTGCAATTATTAAACACTGGCTTCTAATGTTTTGCTATTAAACTATTCCTATTTAGTTGCTCACATGTATGTACTTTATGAGCAAAAGTTTAGTGTGCGATCCCTTTAGCCCCAAATGATGGGTTTCAAGGATACGGGACATGGACTTAGTCATTATGCATCCTATCAGCATTCTACTCGCCTTCACCCGTGAAAACGCCAGTTTAGTGGCTAAACCTTTTCCAATATATTTTAAAAAAATTTACACAATGCAAAAACATATATAACAGTGTTAAAGCTTGCAGACCAGCAGCTGCGAATTATACTGACTACTAATACTCTTCATAAAAAGTTCAAACACCTTTTTGCCAGTGCTTTAAAACATGTGAATTTACGACGACAAAGTGAAACTCTGGGAAACAATAATTTGAGAAGCATCCGCTGATGTTACATCCGAAATTCCGCACCCGAAATTTTAAAACATCAGTAACCGTAACATCGCTAATTTGCGTCATGCCGCCCAGTAGAACCTGTGCGACAACTTGTGACAACCGAAAAGTAGGGTCGCGACTTTCACAGGTTCAACCTGGTGGCATTTTTGTACGTCATAAATGTTAGCGCCAGCTGTCCATAGACAAAATTTATTCTGGGAAAAAAGTGTTTGCGGCACTTTGTACACCGAAGGCCCCCGCTGAACTATTGTTCCAGAGAGAGACTGTACTCGAGTTCAAAATTTCAAAGCACAGCCATACCGCTTCAATGCAACAAACCTTTGCCCAGCAGTGCTGACTCTTGCAAATGCAGGCCGTTGGTATGCCGAACCCTTGGCCCAAGGGAGTCTCCGAGTGGGTTCAGGGAGCGATACTCCTTTGGAAATTTTGTAAAACGTCGTAATTACTTTTTGAGTTTGCAACACAACGATCCATTTTATACCACTGTCCAAAAACCTGGCCATGCCCATGCTTTGTCACACTACAGCGCCCAAAAAATAAATTAGATACAACGTCCAAACTGTGCCCCACGTGAAGCACCGTAACACTTCACCAAAAATCCGCCGCACACCGAAAACTAAACAGGTAGGTAAGTTAAACTACAACAGCATATTAATCAATTAAAATTTGACAAAAATATGCTTACTAAGGGCGACCCAAAAGGCACGTATCCTGCAAAAACGGTATCACACAGAATTTTGAGCAAGTATACATCCAAAACGTTACTGTTAAAAGTTTAAACGCATTAATACTTAAAGCTGCAGATTACGCTGTGTTCAAAACTACGTCCTATCTAAAGCCAGAGCTCGTTCAAAAACGGTTAACTCAAGTAGGCAGGCATATTGGATAAATCGCAGCAGTAGTACACATAAAACCGATAATATGTTTACAACAGGTATATAAACCCCGATGTTATATACCTCCTGTATGGATCGCGTAATGTAAGTAAGCCGTAGGAAATAGCGCGTTGCATAGCCAAAAACATTAATATTGGAAGGTCATAAAAAGACTAAGCACTCTCGCAATATATAATTTTGAAAACTAAAGCGATTATACTAATCAGATCTACTACATAACTCAATGTGGGTTTAATTCGAATTTCAGAATAAGTTGGGATCAAGAGCAAGACCTATATCGTAATTTCTCTTACAAACTTTACCAGAATTGAAAATTGTCGCTATTAGATTGGTAAACCATTTTAATTTGAAAATCAAATGCAACGGCTTCTTCAAATGCGTAACAAGGTCCGAAATCTTAGTTCGCTAGTAGCTAAAAATATATGTTGAAGTAATATTTCAATTTAAGAATTAAATCTGGTGATAAATGCCACATATCTCTTCGCGCCAGCGGTTAAAATAATATTCTTGAAACTATTGGCTCATTCCACGTGCACAAAAGCTGCAACAGTGCAATTTGGGTGACATCTTCTATCACAACTTACCATTGGAGAGCCAAAAGGCACGAACCCTGTGACGAAATACAAAACAAAATGTGGGACATAGAATATGTCTGAAGTCCGTAATCTCACCCTCAATTCCAAGTCAAAATACGAACTTGCTGCTATACCCTTTATGATTACCTACATAGTAAATATTCTAAGCAACAGATAACTACGTAGCTTCACATACACACAGCTTATGTACATTATTACGAAAAACCCCTTATGCAATATGTAGCATTGAATGTCACTTTGAATAATCTAAACGACTAAATTTGTTGATATATTTGGGTCATTTCCGCATAAGAAACCACTTGAGCATATAAAACCAACAGTTTAGCAGAAAATGTGATGATACAAGTTTTGACACACCGTAAATCGTACAGCACTGGTTTAAGCATTCATGTGTACCTTTACAAATTTAACTGAGTATAATATATGAGTATTGTATAAATATAACTCAAAAGATTAAATAAAATTGAAGTCGTAGAGTTCAGTGAACTGCAAACATACCTGACATTCGAAATGGCATAAATATTTTTTCACCAGTGTCGGGATGAATCATAGCCTGCAAATGAGCGAGTATGATCAGTTTTTTATCACTTAGGTGCAAGTAGATTGGAAGCCTTAAAGATATTGTTTTACTTGCATTATTTAATATTGTCTTAATTTTGTTTCACAGTCGTTAATAAAGGGTGGTTGCAACCCCCTGTAAATACCTTTGGAGCAGCCCTTACTTACATGCAAGAAATTTGTGGTAAAATAAAAGTTTATAGACATCACTGGGATTGCATACCTCGGGAACGGTAGAGGGATTGCACGAAAATGAAGCCATTGACGATTTCTGGGTTCTCGCAGTTTTCGACTTATATAATCCTTTGTTTTTGTGTATGAGGGTTGGTTTTTTGCACAAAAAATGAATAGACCGTTAAAATCGTTTTTATTGCATACAGTACAGAGCTGTCATATACCTCAATAAAACAACAAATCAATCCTATTTGCAGATTTTTTGCCAAACTTTACAAGTTTGTGGTCACCTTAGCTGTCATATACCTAAAAAAGTGTATATGTCAGCTAAGGTGACCACAAACTTGTAAAGTCCGGCAAAAAATCTGTAAACAGGATTTGTAGTTTTAATGATAACTGAAAAATGAACAGAAGTTAGGTATGTGGAAGTCCGGTTTGATTATGAAACGTTTTGTATAGCATACTTTTTAGCACCGTAGGACTGCTGGAGCGATAGAAGACATCACTCTACTCACCCTGCGTTTGCTCCTGAGGAGCCACCGTAGCATTAGTGAAGTCCATTGAATTAACAACCTCTAAACATGTGTGTCCCTGATCTTTCCAGAAGTTTACGAGAGGCATGTATTCACGTAATCCTCGTACTGGCAAATGCAAAGGGGGAACCAAGATTTTGTATTTAATGGTTTAGCACAAAAATGGCGTATGGTCTCTGGATCACGTAGCTTGCGAGCGCTTCCGATATACGTCGTGCGGTCGCTGTTTTACAGTTTCCTTATCCACCACGGATTCCTCTGCAGTAAATCAGCTTTCCAGATGACGGGAGCGTGTGAAAAATCAATTTCTCACGGTTTCCGCGATGTTTGACGCTGTTTTGCGAGTGTTTTACAGAGATTATAATAAGAAGATTTTCAGTTTGTTTTTCCAATGCACAACCCTGTTGCGTATTGTGATATTATGAAAGTGAGGTTAACAACTAAAATTAAGGTAATGTAGTGTTAACAGTGGCAACTACGGATCGACGGATATTAATTTCATCGGATAACGGAACCGAAGAGCAAATTTTTACCATAACGGCAACCGCATGTAACCGGATACAGCATCTAAATTTGCGCATTGTAGGTAGTATTTGAGTCGTGCAAAAGTATTTGTTTTCTAAATCGAAATTAATTTTTAGCTTAGATTTTTATTTTGATTCGCTGATTGCTGATGTCACATAAAATTGCAACATTTACAACTTATATATACCTGTTTAATTTTTTGAGCTTTCCACAATTCTGCATCAGAGACCCCAGACGGCAATGTATTAGCTTTGAACTGATTTAATAGCTCCAGACTTTTATCAAGTTTAGCCTGAAAGACATCTTATTATTAAAAATGAAACACCCACACACGTATTTTGGGCAAGGTTCCAGCGCAGAAGCAAAATATGTTTTAACACTACATAATAGATAAATCGGTCTACAAAAAAATTTGTATAAATAGATACGACTAGTACTCTAATTTTATAAGTACCATCAATGTTTTGTTTATAGTTTGAGATGATATGTAAGTGTCTAAAACTTTAGCCACAAGGATAATTGCACATTAGTGCAATGCTGCTACTAGTAACGATTAGTATGCAAGCATTATTTGTGCATGGTGAGAATTTTGTTGTAAGTTTCCAACTCAAGCCATTGGGTAAATTTCTCCCATATAACACAACAGAGTTAACAAGACAGATTACTTGAAAAAACACATAAGGTGCGAACATACCTTAGACGTGAATAGTGTTGTCGGGTCAATGACTTCTAGGAAATGTAGCCATCTTCCCAAAAATGTTTCATGAAAAACAAATGGTAATGCATAGTCTAATGCACTTGAATATGGTTCGGATTCATATCTTGCGGATTCGCAACATTACTAATAGACATTGATTGAGAACAAACTAATTTGCCTTCGAAACACTTCTTTTCACAAATAAAATACAATGAAAATATAGAAGCCACGAAAATGCAACGACTACATGTTTGACATAATCCGCAGAATGAGCGCATTTTATACCTGACTAAAACGCGGCTGTCCAAGCGTAAATGGTGGATAACGCGGAAATCCAAGTATAGTTCCACCGTCCATCTAAATGAAATGATCTGCCACTGCCCACAAATTTTTTCCCTTTGAAAATTTTAAACTATGTATTAATGCATTCGACTTGTTGCATGCTACAAAGTGCTAATAATATTTGTAGTCTAGGTATGAACTTAGAGCAGGACTTCAAACCTCTTCGCTAAGCAGGTGGAAAAGCCATCTTTAAGCGAACGTCTACCACTGCGCCACGTGGCCCGCCCAAGGTGCTCCAACTACTTTTATCGTCGACTATATAATATGTAAATATTCATGCTGCCATATGTGATATGCGGATATCAGGGTGCAACCGGAATTACAATTTACCGGAACCGGAACCGGAATTTGAAAATTTTACCGGAACCGGAAAGTGAAAAACGCATTTCACCAAAAATTTCATTTTAATCTTATTTTTTGCTCTATTATTTGTGAAATAACCTTAGTCGAACATAGGTATTTATTTTATTTGTTGTATTTTAGATTTTCATCATCGACTGAAGTGAAATCCACCATCAATGGCTTATATTCGGAGTACAAGTGGCTTTCAAAAGAAATTCTTAAAAATTAGCAAAGTTAAGAAAACGGCCAAATTATAATACCGGAATTTTTAAATCCGGTAAAAATTTACCGGAACCGGAACCGGAAGGTGAAAAAATGCCGGAACCGGAACCGGAATTCCGGTTGCACCCTGGCGGATATATGGAGCCATGGAATCAGGTAAAAACCCATGCTGAGGCTGCACATAGCTAAAAAGCTGATGCATATGTAGCGCCTGCATATGCAAAGAAGAACCAATATACATAAGTGTAATGTTGTGATTCGTATAAGGTTTCAACCGAACTGTATTACGGACAGACACCGAATACCTTTCAAATCCGACAAAAAACCTGAAAACTCAGCAGCTGAGTGAAGCAAGTAGCTCACTGGTAGCGCATTGGACTGTCCCTCGTTTTCAACTGCAACAACCCTTAATTAAAAGCCGTCTGTCGGGTGGGGCCCCAGTGTGTACTCTGTGCCACCCTGGTGTCCACCCTAGACATCTCGAGCTACTAGCTATCTCGTTACCTTTGCGTGTGTGATAAGTTTGGTAGACTATGGTACGACGGTTTTCAGTTCTGAATGCTCAGCAGCTGGAAATGAGGAACGTTCCCAGGTTTTGAACTTGGTCGACAGATTATCAGTCCAACGTGCTATTTACTGAGCCACGCCGCCTGACAATCAACAGCTGAGTTTTTCTGTTTTGATGCCTTAACCTCAACATACACATGCATCTTGGTTCTTCAATGTTTCTACCGCTTCAACTCAGTGCACGTAACATTAATAGTAATGGAAAAGCGGGTCATATATGGATTCGAATTAGTGATTTTCTGCATGTCAGGCAGTCGCTGTTACAACTGCACCTCGTAGCCCGTCGACTATATATTTCGACCATCTTCTTCTGGCAAGCATATTGCATAATGTGCATTTCATATATTGCATATGCACCAAGACAGACATGTCTCACATTCTCTCAATACATGCCCCAATTCTCACCAAGGTCGTCCCTTGACCGTCCACCCTATATTCGACTGGACACCGTAATCATAGCGCGTCTATTTACTATTCGCCTTTACGGCGTAGCCCCATGTCAGTCTAGGTAGGAACCAGGACTTCAGTCCTAAGTATCCCATCACGACATCCATGTCTCACAAGCTATACATTACGTTTTAACCAATCCACACGGGCAGCAACGCCCCTTTTAAAGATAGTAAACTGAAAACTTTTCGCTTAACCCTTTATTACATGAATAGTATTCGAACTTCAGTTAATACTGGAGTGGGAGGCGTTACCATCACTTCTCAGCTATAGGAGCTTGACGCTCGAGCCCGAGGGGGCTCTCGCGTTTGTGGTGAGTACTATGTATACGTGTTGCAATTGTTAAACACTATGCGATATATATTTAGCGTATATATACTGCGCTGAGTTGCCTATAGCCAACTCTATGTGAGAAGGGGTCAAGTCAGCCGAAAAGACTGGATATATTAGCCTCGCAAAAACAATTTAATTTACAGTTGCCGAAGCAAAAAATTTCTAAACTTTAAGCCTTTTGCTATTAAAGCCTAAAAGACTATTCAAGCCTATAGCCTAGGCCCATATTCTTAATGCGTATAGCACATATCATCAGTTTTAGCGATAGGTTTTCCAACTGACCAAGTGTTGCAATGGCCGATCTCAAAATTGGTACTGCAATAAGGCAAATCAAACGCAAACAATGCGCTGAAATCGAAACTCACTATGTGCTGGTACCAAAGTTACAGGACGTATCGCCAACTGGTGATAGATGCTACTCACATTTGTGAATAAGGGCTCTAAAAGTCTAAGCGAAATTGGTCTATAACTTAAAACGGTACGCGCCTAGCTACGCGGGTCATGAGTGTTAAGTTAAAACTAATTGCTACGTTAAATTTGTGTTCTAGCCGTATTTATGACTTGTATTTTGCTATTGTCCGTAGGTTGTAGTAAGCACTAAATAAGCAAAACTGTTGCTTCTGAATATATACATAGCTATGGAAAACAACGTAACTTTTTGGTATCGAAAATAGTAGCATAAACGCATTTCCAGCGCTTTATTTGCCAGTATGGTCGAGAAGAAATATACTTGTTTTGATATGAGAAAACCCACTACGTATTGTGTTGGATTCGGATGGTATATCTGCGGCTTTGTGTGGTTCAGGATCTCTGATGCTAGCGTATTCGCCCGTCACCAACGGCACGGCGGGTTTTCAAGATTTACTATGAAACGTATTTACAAGAACGGCACGGTTGAATTCTTACCAGCCGGTCCTTCGATCCACGTGGTTAAATCCAGGGCGAAAACCGCAAAACCGGGAAACTTTCAATTATATCGAAGAAATATACAAACTATCAATTCTCCAGTTATTCAGAAAAACGGTCCAACCAAAAACTCTACATCTAATCCAAAAACTGATTGTATATAAAATCGGGCTAGTCGCCCACACACACCTAGTTTGCATATTTCATTCAATATTATTTATCTTTATTTTCCTTCTTTTCTTTCTTTTTGCTTTCGCTTGTCTTTTTTTGTTTTAACCTTTTGTTTCTTTTAGCCCTGATGCCACCATTTCTGCCGTAGCTATGTCGTTGTTCTTGCCGCATACCATATGTAATAATTTCTCATAATATGTGTCTTGTTTTGTATTCTGTTGTGTTGTGATTTTCATTCATGTATTCATTATTCAGTATTGTTTTTGCTAAGTTACAAAGTGACAGATTAATTTCCGGAGTTATGTTTTCTCTGGATTCCAATTCGCAGCTTTAATTTGTGGCTGCATTTAACTCATCTCACATCGTTCTCTGGATGTTAATAATATCACGTGTACTCGTAAATTGCATTGACAGACAGACAGATAAAAGTTTATTCATCAAGACATGTATATCGCATAAGCTATTACGCACAGTATAAATGCATATTTAAAGGAATAAACTCTAATTAAGCAAAAAGGGGGTAGGTAACCTCACTTATACTTGCTTATCCTACGTTAAAGATTGCGGTCGAATGAAAGAAAACTGGTTAAGTTAGTGTGTTATTTCTATGTATTTCGTTCCTGTTACTTGTTGCTAAAATTCTGTATTAAACCTTAACCTGAGACATCGTCTTGCACTCTTAGCGTCAAGGCGACCTACTAAACGATTATCAGCAAACAAAATTTCCTTGTGTTGGAAGCTGTACCACGTTGGTGGTAATGCAGCCGGACCGCGAACATACGTATGATCACTGCGTTCTGCAGGGTCGATATATGCGGCGAGCATTATATTTATCAAGTGCACGAGCAATTGACGAAGCTGATTGTTGAGCTTTGCGTTCCATGTCTAATAGTTCATCATTAATTTCAGACGGCTCGTCTGGTAATATTGGCGGTCGCGATCATGCATCAGCGTTAATATGATTCAGTCCTTTCTGAAAAACGATTTCGTAGTCATATTCCTGAATTCGTAATGCAAATTTGGCCATTCATGTGGTCCATAAATTGAGTGAACGTCGTTTGTCAAGTATTTGAACTAATGCTGAATGGTCAGTGATAGTGGTTGAGTAATTGTTTGCCAAGCCAATATGAACGAAACTGTGTTAGTGCTTTGACAACAGCGAGCGAGATACTCCTTTTCAGTGATCACATAATGCGTTTCAGCGTCATTCTCGATGTCTGCTTCGTCCATCAGAACATAAAATAACCCGATCGCAAATCGAATGGCTCGTCAATGCGAGGTAATGGAAAACTATTTTTTTCGTAATAGCGTTGAGCGATCGATAATCGATACATAGGCGATCTGTTCCATCTTTCTTCTTCGCCAAGACAATCTGTAACGCCCGAGGACTTTTCGATGGACGAATTACACCTTGATCAAGTATTTTTTAATACTTTTGCTGAGTGTTTCACGTTTTCCAAACGGCACTCGATAGATACGTTGTTGAATTAGTACATGTAGTTCGATATTGATCTTGTGTTTTACGTCAAGTCTTGTATGGTTAATTTGCTGATTTGATTTGGCAAAGAGATCGCGATTGTGTTATGCAACATGAGCATCAGTAATTGTTTTTCGTAATCGTCCAGATCTATTTCGCCAAAATTGAGTTTACCTGGCAAGTCGATATCGGTTGTTTGTTGCAATTGATGCTTCAACTATTGACAAAAACGAGTGACTTGCTCAGCTCGTTGTTACCGCGTCATGTCGATTGACAACTGCGATTTCGACAGACGGTTTGCGGTCATTTCTATCGATTTGATCATTATCTGACAGTGATTCGACATGCTGAAGTACTGTTTTGCGATCAAGTATAACTTGGTAAACGTCAACATCTTATGATAGTCGACTCGTGCGCATCAAGTCGTGAAAGCGGCTCAGACTATCGTTTGGTGCCATTACTTGACCAATTTTAAAGTCTGTAGATACTACGCAATATATAGATTGTTTATTTTCCGCTGTTAGCCATCATATACGTAGTACGTACTATATATCGTAGCTCATGTTGATAGCTGTTTTTAAGTGCTCGGTTACGGGCAAGTAGCTACCGAATCGATAAAGTGACTAACTAGCTTAGTTTTGTAAATTTTGCTTATTGTTAATAAATCAGTAACATGGCAGATATCCAGCAAGAGTACATGCAGATTCCTGTCATCACGCGAACATATACAACTGCATGTGTGTTGACAACACTAGCTGTCGTAAGTTTGTTTCGTTCAGGTTTGTTGTAAATATTTAGTTTCTCTTTCGCTTGCTGATATTTTACATGATTGTCCATCAAATCAGTTTGAACGTCGACGTTTGCACGCAGTTAAAATAACGTGAACATAATATATACGTAAGTAATAATAATAATAACGCCGTTAAAGACAGCTTACGTGAAACGTATACAGGTGGCTATTTTCATAATCGTACTCGTACCTACGTTTTATTGCTAGAGCACCAATTTTATTTAGAAAACAAAATAGTTATGTTGTTTCACACAGCTGCGTTATGCGTTTTGCATTTTAAAGTTTTTGTTTTAGCAACTGGATGTTGTGACACCATTCCAGCTTTATTTCAATCCGATGTTGATATTTAAAGAGTTTCAGGTATGTATAATGCTTTTGAATCTTCGTAATGTGACATTTGTCGTGTGCTGGAAAGACAGATTTAGCCCATATAAGCACAAACCAGTACAATCAGTCAAAAGCGATGACTAACAAATTCAAACTCAGAAATGTTAAGATCGGCGCAAATGTGTATTTGCTGAATCTAAAAGGAATGGTGTAGATTTCTGCCCTCTCCGTTCCTCTTTCCAATTTTGTAGAGGGACTTTCACCAGGTTGCATTTGAAACAATTGATGAGTCAGGCGATTTCACCCTGTTTAAACGGGTGTGGGGGTGTTTATTTCACCACTGCGGTAATTATTTAACGGCATTTTTTGGCTGAAAATGCAATCCGAAGTGGCGTATTCGTGTTCGTATTCTAGGTTTTCAGCTTTTTGTAAACACTTTAAGGGTATATATTACGCAATTAGAAGATATATGATGTTCTCTAAAAGTGGGGGCATCCACCGCAGGGCAGACCGGAAGTTACCAGGGAATGTCAAGTTTTGTAGTCCCTACCTGGAACGCTTTTAATACATTTCAGTTATGGCGCCTGTTAACATCGTTTTGTTTTTTTTGGACAAATCGGATTCTCATTCTTTTTCAATATTATCTTCACGTATCGCTATTGTCGAATGCTTGAAGAAGGTTCATTTCGCAGCCGAACGGCGGATTTTGTTTTTATGTTTCTGTTTGGTGGCTCAATGATGGTTGTATGTTCGTTGTTTTATTTTATGTATTATTATGCATCCTTTACTATGCTTTCTGAACTACAGCCACAGATTAAACGGGTTAACACGTGTGTACAATATTAAAATCGCCACTTACTAACCCATCCTTGTCTTAAATTTGTGTTTTATATTTCCGGGTTGTTTATGTTTTGCTACTGTAAATATTTAGTTTGTGCTGTTTTGCTGGAGTTAAGTCGTTTTATTGTAGTAAAGTTCGAACAGTAATACAAGACATGGTGTTGCAATGAAATATTGCCGTATATTATTGCATTTTAATAAGAATGCTACTACTGGTTAAAAATCAATGCTAACTACATGCTATTTTCAGTTTATGGCATTATTTGTTCACATGGTTTTTCTCGGTCACGCGTTCACGATGATGCTTGTGTACGTTTGGAGTCGACGTAATCCGTACATTCGAATGAACTTTTTTGGACTTCTCAATTTTCAAGCCCCGTACTTGCCGCTAATTTTGCTTGCGTTTTCGGTTTTGTTAGGCAACGCTGTGATAATTGATTTTATGGGTAAGCGGCGACTATGATATATAGATTGATTATACGACTGACAGTTAAGCAACAATATTCGAATCCAAATGGAATTGGAATTTGTCCGTTGAATTTGAACAATAAAATTATATCGGTAGTGGAATAATCTAGTATTTTGTTTGAATGGTTTGTGGAAAAATGTTGATTTTGGTCGATTTGACGGTATGAATTATTGAGTGTTAAAGGTGAATTTAGATTTAACATGAAACGTATTTTATATTGAGACATTGTATTTTAGGAATTGCTGTCGGCCATTTTTATTACTTTTTGGAAGATGTATTTCCTCATCAACCAGGTGGCTTTAAAGTGCTTCAGACTCCGGCAATACTGTATGTTTTGTTGGTGTAAAGTACATTTTCGTGTAAAATTCATCGTTTATTGAAATTAGAGTCCGAATGGAAATGGTGCATTCTTAGTAGACATTAAGGCGAACTTCAGCCGAAAATTTATAGTATTGTAAAAAGCTAGAACTGTGTTGTTCAATTTGGCACGTATCTCTAAATTAATCACATTTTACCGAAATGACAGATGCCATGCAAAACTTGATAGATTGGTTTGTTAGAATGCGATAAAGACTTTTTCGTATAGTATATTTTACGTAAGCTGTTGAAAAGTGAATGCTAATTTCTGGACCTGCTTGCTAGATTAAAGCAACTATTTTGTTTGTTTTAGCAAGCGACTAATCGAAGGCCCACCGGAAGAACAAGGCTACGAGCCATTGCCTGAAGACCAACAGCCAGGGGGGTTTAACTGGGGCGAACAGTAACAGTGGCGCAGTTTGGTGTAATTTTTACGATGGCATTGTTGTTCTATTTCGAATGACATGGCTTGCAGTCGGACTGGACTATCCGTATTATGACAATGCTGGAAGTTGTGATGTGCGTGACTTTGAGATTAAATAATACAGTAGGCGTTTTAATTCTAGACGCCGGGTAATTGCCTACCTTATTTAGATTTGGTTACTTGTCAAAGTTTTTCCCGTAAAAATCGATGTCCGTTTCCCGTAAAAATCGATGTCCGTTTCCGTTATAGAAATACTGGAAATCCCACTATTATTATGCTTAAAAGTAGTTACAAATCACGTGTATACCTCACAGTTTTTCATTACAGATGTGCTGAAATTGTTCTATGTTAAATAATAATTACGAAATTTATCAAAAATCGTAAAAACTTGGTGCACCCGCTATTTTTTCTTAATAATTTTAGAAAGCCAAATTTGCATGCCTCAATCAACAACCATTTTCTTTATTTTGATTATTATCCGTTTCCGTTATTTTTACTATCCCTTTAACCCTAATTAAAGGTAATTGTTTCTGTTAACCACACCGTGCGTTCAGACAGCAGCTACAGTAAAATTTGATGAAGAGCTTTGTATTATAAGTTGTATTTCATTATATTAACATAAAAGTCACAAATTTCATCTTCCAGTTACATTAATAGTGACTATCCGTCATTGATTTCGTAGGTATTTATCAGGGTGTAACCGGATATCCGTTTTCCGTTATTTTGAGCACTATCCGTTTCCGTTATTTTTACTATCGGTGTACACCCTGGTATTTATTGTGCTGGCAATCGAGATATATTGCCATTTGTTATGTGTTGTAGCAAAATAAAGTTGGCTGCTGTGACATTATAGAAACTTTGGAAGGTGTAGACGTGTACGAATGTTTCATCCCATCGAATCAGTCGATCCAAAAAGATTCACATATTGTGCATATCCCTCCAGTTTGGTAGGAAATTGACCTCCCGCCTTAGCTTCGCTAGAATTTCTGCCGGAGCTTTCGACACCTTCAGTTATGAAATTTTTCATTTTTAAGAAAAATGTGTCGTTCGATGCGTTCGGCTTTATCTTGGTATAGTTTTCAAGCGTTAGTGTACGATACCCTGCGGTGATCAAAATAACGAAAACAGATACCGAAGTGTAAAAGTTTCAAAGATGTATTATTTTTCTGCCAACACAATCGAGGCGTTCAATTATTCGCCGGGCTTGGTAAAATTTAAAAATATGGTGGATGCGTTCAAATTTTTAAGATTTTGGATGAATTTTGATACTTTTTTCATTTCGAACAATTGCATTATATGTGCAAAGAAAAATTGCAGGATATACACGTGATTTGAAGCTAATATTCAACGTACAAATAACAGAATTTCCGTTGTTTTTATGCCAATATTACAACTTAACAACATATAGTAGATATATATTGGCTAAAATTAACTAATTAACCCCATCATTTTTACTACGTCATTCCGCCTCATCACCGGTTCCGGCAAGTTTCGTTGACCTCCGGCTCCGGTATTTTTCACCTCCGGTTACACCCTGCTAAGCAATAAATTTTAAGTTTAAAGCACCCCATAGCAGTCCCGCTGCAAAACGGTTCGCCCATGATCTATACAAGACACGGTGTAAACGGAAACAGATAGCCGTCAAAAAGCGAAACGGATATTGAAGTGTAAAAGTTTTAGATGTTCAATTTTTCTGCCAACACAATTCAGGCATGCAAATATTCAGTGTGCTTTAGATTACTGTCGTTTTTACTTCATATCGAACAGTTGCACTATATTTGGAATGAAAAATTGGGCTAATGTTACTTTATATAAAGGCCGTCCCATTTTCCCGGGTCAGAAATATACCAGGAGTACCCGTCCCATTTTCCCGGGACAGCAATGTACCAGGAGTACATTCAAAAAATATAATTGGGACAGCGGGACAGATGAGACAGTGGGACAGCGGAACAGATGGGACACTTGAGACATTTGGAAGACTTGGGACAGGTGGGATAGTTGGGACAGTTGGGGTGCTAATCTGCCGAATCCGAATCCTGCATGTTGCAAATTTCAGATATATCTCTAATTTGTTTCAGAATATCAACACAATGCCAGCCGTATAACTTTTAATACGTTAATATATTTCGTCCCGACATCAGTTCTGAGATTTCTCACCTGAAATAAAAAAATTGATTTTTATAGCGAGGTATTTAAAAAATATTGCCGAACTTTGTTGGATTCGGCTTCTCCACAACCGAATTCGAACTTCACATTTTTGCCGAGTCCGGACCTTTGTTGCCACCCTGCTGTCCCGGTTTCTGGTGCGTCTGTATTAACAGAGTAAGCTTACTGTATTACAGTCCCGCCGGAAAACGTTCCGGCCCTGTTCTATATTTGGGCCGCAGGGTAAAACCGGAGGTCTGCTTCCGGCTCCGGCAGAAAATCGACCTACGGCTCCGGTAGTTGAACTAATTTTAGACGATGTTTCCCGGAAACGAATATCCTGTTACATCCTGATACATAGGCTGAAATTCAGAACTTTTTTATTGACGGTATTCTTCAACAAAGCATTAACGCAAGCCTTTGAAATGATTTCCAATTCTTAATTGATAAATACATTTTTATTAACCTAATGAAAGCAAAAAATTATCTTTACAGCTCTGACAAAATTTTGCAGGCGATTTTTATTCAGTAAACACACTACATAATTCAAACGTAGAATTGGTAATAGAGAATACAAGGTCAATGCCATAGAAATTATTTATGTCCACAAAATGTGGGGCTCGATCTGTATTTCATTACAAAGTGTATTGTAGTGTATATTAAAGCACAACCAAACCAAAAATTTGCTAAATAGTTTTTGTAGAGGTACATAAATATACGTGTAGAAAACATATAAGTTAGAATATAAACCAAATTACATAGAGTCAGTGACAGTATCTTCAATGAAAAACCTCAATCAATTATCCAACCAGAACGATCTACCATCATAGATCAGCAGTAAAAATCTACTTTATGTTACAGTCAAAAAATATACCTTTGTCCAAAAAATAACAATACAGCTTACGAAAAAGTGTATTCACTCTGAGCAGATAGATTACTTCAGAAACCCAAAATCAAATCAACGTTCTATAAGCGTTCAACTGCTACAGTGCACAAAAAACAAATGATGTAACATTTAAACAAAACAAGGCAACGCTAATAACTATAACCGCAGCAATTCCAAAAATACCAAAGTAAAATATTATACATATAAGAATAGTGCAGTTGTGCTTTAAAAACTTTCCTTCCAATGCTAGTTTTTCTTAGCCGGCGTCGGGCTCTCTGGCGGACTTTCTATGCCTGGGTCGCTGCCGTTATCGTCATCGTCTTCTAAATTCGGCGAAGTTGGGCTATAATCGGCCGGACTGCCTGGACTAAACTCTTCAGGTGGCGAACCAGAGGTTTCACTTTGCTGAGGTACTTGCGGCGAATAGCTTGGCGAGTACGGAACGCCATGACTGCGGCCACCTGTCGTTGCGGGTCGTGGTGGCGACGCTGGCGAATACTGTGGCGATGCCGGTGAATACTGCGGCGACGTTGGTGAATAGCTATTCGGCGAACTCGGCGAATAATCGTTCGGTGAAGTCGGTGAGTAATTTGGTGAAGTTGGTGAGTAGTTTGGTGACGTCGGTGAGTAACTCGGCGATGTCGGTGAGTAATTTGGTGACGTTGGCGAGTAGCTTGCACCTGGACCGCCGGCGGATGGTCTTCCAGCTGCTCCTGCTCCGCCTGTGCGGCCATGTGCAGGTGTACTCGGCGAATAACTCGGCGACGTCGGAGAATAATCTGCTCCGGTGCGATGCGGTGATGCACCGGCGCCAAGCGGCGACTGCCCACCACCGCCTCCGATACTTCCGGCGTCGACTGGCGAATATTTGGGCGACGGTGAACCGGGCGAAGAATATTGGGGTGATGATGGTGAATACTGCGGCGACGAGGGCGAGTATTGTGGCGACGAGGGTGAATACTGCGGCGACGAGGGTGAGTATTGTGGCGACGACGGTGAGTACTGCGGTGACGACGGTGAATAAGCTGCCGGTGACGAAGGTGAATACTGTGGCGAAGACGGAGAATAATTCGGCGGGGATGTTGGCGAGTATGCAGGAGAAGTTGGTGAATATCGCGGCGACGTGGGTGAATACTTTGGCGACTGTGGTGACATGCCAGCTGCTTTACCGCCACCGACAGAGCTGGCCGAGTAGGCCGGCGAGCTTGGAGAGTACGTTGGAGAAGTTGGTGAGTACTTTGGCGATGTGGGTGAGTAACTGGGCGACGTTGGTGAATACTTGGGCGTCGACGGTGAGTAAGCGGGACTGGTCGGGGAGTAACTCGGTGAGTTGGGTGAATATTTTGGCGATGTCGGTGAATAACTTGGCGAGGTCGGACTGTATTTTGGAGATTTCGGGCTGTAGTTGGGAGAAGTTGGCGAATAGCTCGGTGATGTTGGGCTGTAACTGGGCGACGTTGGGCTGTAATTTGGTGATGTGGGGCTATAATTAGGTGACGTCGGAGAATAGCTTGGAGATGTCGGGCTGTAGCTTGGCGATGTGACACTGTAGTTAGGCGATGTTGGCGAATAACTGGGAGACGTTGGAGAATAACTGGGTGAAGTTGGAGAATAGCTTGGCGACGTTGGTGAGTAACTGGGTGACGTTGGTGAATACGTAGGGGATGTTGGACTGTAGCTGGGTGAAGTTGGACTATAGCTGGGCGACGTCGGTGAATATCGTGGAGAGGTTGGCGAATAACTCGGAGATGTTGGTGAATATCGCGGTGAACTCGGTGAATAGCTGGGTGATGTTGGGCTGTAACTGGGCGATGTCGGTGAATAGCGTGGTCTGTTGGGCGAGAGGCCGAGACCACTTGGCGAACTGCCGGCTGGTTCGTACATCGGCGATGTTGGTGAATAATTTGGGCTTTTGCCGAAACCTGGTGACGAAGGCGACCAACCTGGAGAGTATGCGGGGCTAAATCCGGCTTCAGAATGCCCTGACGGCGAAAACGCAGGCCCACCCGGTGTCATTCCACCGCGAGGAGACCAGGAGCCCCCGCCGTACGCTGGCGTCGCTCCAGAAGTCCATGGAGTCATTTGAGGCGTTGAACCGCCCATCCGTGGTGAGCTTCCTCCGGATCCATAGAACGCACCAGTACCAACTGAAAAGTAACATAGCATTTAAGTGGCTGTATTAATGACGGAACAAAAATAGTGGTTTGTCTTTATATACAGTTACAGCGTTTCAAATACGAAACACTGATTTGAATCCTAGCAGAAACAAACTGAATTCACTCTGTATGCGTTTGACTTGAATCAAATGTGATCTGGCAAACATTAGCGCAAAACACTGGCAAACGTCCAAATCAGCAATGCAACTAAACGACAAGATAAAACAATACATACCCATTGGCCCCATAATATTGGTAGGAATTTCCATCGCCATTTTACACTTTTCAGCATCGAGCAGTAAATCAAATGCGCCAGTGCCCATATGAGCCAATTGTCCCATTATTATATTTTCCGACACGCCTTTCAGATCGTCCTTCTCGGCATGACACGCAGCTTCCATTAGAATGTCCACCTGTAACATAATAGACGCAGTTATCGTACAAGCGAACTTTACGACAAATTGTCTGTGTGTAACCAACCAAGAGTCGATGATAATGTACACAAGAGTGTATAACTGGGTACACCCTGTGTTTTTTGACCTACCATCTTGTTTTTGAAGTCTGTATCCAGTTTTCTATAGTACTCCCCACCAAATGATGACCCCCTGTTTGAGGGGATAACAAATCATACGATAGGATTGAACCCCACTTTGAACAAGGGCGTCGGCCAAAAACGTAACGTCCAGTGGTACATTTTATACCGCACAGGTTTCAGTAGTTGCACAATCTTGTTAAAGAATGACCATCCGCACTTGATGTAACGCGCTTCATTTATGGTATAGGTAGGTAGTGCACAACCTTTTAAATTACTGCAAAAACTTCAGTCGCCCGTGTGTTCCTAGTGACATTACTACGCCGTCCATAATGAGTGGAGCGAAAATATAACAACCATATATATAACGTTCTAAGTATAAAGTCAATCACATGAAACAACAGTTCGACATGCTCTTATACCCTTGCTGACTAGACCCCTTATCAATTAGCTAATAATGTTATTGAAATTGATATTTACACCAGAAACGTACAGTCTCCTCAAACGAACATCGCATTAACGGACCAACTTCTTGCCGATTTATGCCGTGCCGGGTGATCGCCATAATGTGTCCTTTCGCAGTCATGATATCGCACAGCAAAGCCAAATGCCGATAATTGACGTACGATCCATCAAACGATATAACTTGATCCATTTCACGTTCTATTGCTTTTCTGCATGCTTCAATGCCGAGAACCTACAAGCAGAGGGTGCGACCGGAATAACAATTTACCGGAACCGGAATTTGAAAAAATTACTGGAAACGGAATATGAAAAACACATGCCACCGAAAAGTTCATTTTAATTGTCTTTTTTGCAATATTATTGGTGAAATAACCCTAGTTGGAGATAGGTGTTGAGTTTATCTGCTGTATTTTCGATTTTCATAATCCACGGAAGCGAAATATACCTTCGTAGGTTTATTTGTGCTGATTATCAATCTTAATTTAAACCTACCAAAAGTTAATACCGGGAATTTTTAATTCCGATAAAAATTTGCCGGAACAGAAAGGTGAAAAATGACGGAACCGGAATCCCAATTTGCTAAGTTCGCAGTAGCCTGAGCGCTATCTCAAAGTTTTAATACACCGCTTATTTGTTCCGGCGAACATCCCAAACCTTACAACTACTCCGTAAAGTCGCTAACCTCAAAAACTTCACAAATATGATTCGAATACGTTCGCGTCGCGTCCACATCCGGCTCTGACAACACTTTCAAAAACGCAGTCCCGTCAGTTTCAAGCAACCATTCAGCGACTGGTTGAAATTCGCCATCCGGCGTAACTGTAATGCGTTTCTTTTCGTTTGTCGTCGGCAAAAGCATATAAACTTTTGATATTTCGGGAATGCCTTGAAGAGTCATATCGGATAGCATGTTTGCTTCGATGTATCTCAAAAATACGTCATCGGTCATTTTGTCGACCTGCAACCAAAACACAATAAACCAACATTCACTATTCATTCTTGTATCGGCGTCGACAAAAATTTTGGTACCGACACATCCCTAGCAAACCAGTAGTAGCGGGACTACATTTATTGAGCGAAGCTCGAACACACGTAAACAATTAAGGTAATGTGCAAATTAGTTATTAGCTAACTATTCATTTATCGGTTTTGGAGGTTGGTAAACAATTTTTTCAGATTCCTGGCACCCAAAAACCCTTCAGTCACCCTAATAATTATTGAAATAATTTAAAAAGTCCTAATTATGCCTTGTCAATTAAGCTAATATGCAAATTAGCTATCAGCTAACTATTCGATTATCGGTTTTGAAGGTGTAGACAATTTATTCAGATTCCTCGCACCCAAAAACCATTTATTGCTGAAATTAGATTGCTTGTAACCTAATAACCAGTCGTAGTGGGACTACTTTTATTGAGCGAAGCTCGAACAACGTAAGCAATTAAGCTAATATGCAAATTAGTTATTAGCTAACTATTCATTTATCGGTTTTGGATGTTGGTAAGCAGTTTACTGAGATTCCTCGCGCCCAAAAACCCTTCAGTCACCCTAATAATTATTGAAATAATTTAAAAAGTCCTAATTTTGTCCTGTCAATTAAGCTAATATGCAAATTAGCTATTAGCTAACTATTCGATTATCGGTTTTGAACGAGGTCTGTAAACAGTCTATTCAGATTCCTCGCACCCAAAAACCCATTATTGCTGAAACTAGATTGCGTGTAACCCTAATAATTAGTGATTACTTATATGCAAGTTATCTATTAGCTAACTACTCAATTATCGGTCTTAGAAGTTTGTAAACAATTTTTCAGATCCCTCGCACCTAAAAACTTTCAGTAACCCTAATAAGTCTTAATTTTTCTTGTCACTTAAGCTAATATGTAAATTAGCTATTAGTTTTTCACTTAGATTTCATATGATCATTTAACATTCGGTTAGAACCCTATAACTTCGGCTCGTTCGAAACCAACAAAAACAATCCGTCACCCTAAACACTTGAGTTTTCATTCAAAAAATAAATCTTACCTGTTCTTCATCGCTCAGCTTAGCATCTACCGCACCGGCTACACCGGCGCCGCCCTATTTTAAAAAAAAAAAAAAAAATTAATCAGTTTATTTAATAAAAAAAAAAAAAAATTAAAAAAAAATTTTAAATTTTTTCTTATTTTTTTGTTTTTTTTTTTTTTTTATTTTAAATAAAAAAAAAAAAAAAAAAAAAAAAAAAAAAAAAAATTATAAAAAAAAAAAAAAAAAAAAAACCCACCACACCAACATAATTAAAAACTAAATCTTTCTTAAAAATATGCGTTGGGCAACAGCCTGCAGCTTGCCATCTATTAATAATATGAAACATCACTGCCGCTTATCTGCAATTCTTTTCAAACTAGTTCACACAGGGTGTTATCCAGTGTTGCCAAAAGATTTTTTTGGGCAACAGTTGTTGTGGAACAAACCTATGGCTTCTTAAACTTAGATTAGTTTCGAAGCACAGCACTTAAGATTAGTTTCAAAGCACATCACTTACCTTTTACGGTCCAGTTCAATTCTCAACAGCCAAGGACTCGCTCTGCTTGGATCGAAATCCGGCATTTCATAAAAAATGTTCACCCACTCTTGGTCTTCTGCGATCACTGTATTTGACGGATCAGGATCATAGTATATAGCTGTATTCGCTGTTACTTTACGCATAGTCGTATGCTCAAGGCGACATAAAACGTCCTGTAAATACCTTGTGGACGTAGTTTAAGCCTTATATAATGAAATTGCGACACAATAAAATAGTCTGTTAATACTTTTTGAATTTTATGTTATTCTAGATAATGTTACACAATACCAAAATGTCTGTAAGTACTTAATGGCCGCGAGTTGATGATTTCCTGATCACCCATTCAGGAGTATTTTGCATTTCTTATGTTTCAAAATAATCTCCCATGTTATCTCAGGATGGTATAAACCGTTAAAGTTTTTAGCGTACAAAATGTAACACTTGATGAACTGCAAATCTGAGCTAAAATAATCAAACCTTAGCCTTCTCGGCATTTTTCGCCGCTTCGCCAATTAGAAACACTGTCATCCCAGGCGTTTTTGGTCGTTTTGACACATTGATAATTTCTTTCAGCCGCGGAACACCCAGAGTAACATTTTTCGCAGAGACACCAGCGAAATGAAATGTATTCAGTGTCATTTGTGTTGCGGGTTCTCCAAGTGATTGCGCCGCCAATGGCCCGACCATTTCTCCTGGTTGCGCCTATAAAAATCACCAAATGATACGTTGCAAAACACAGTTCGAAAGACAGCGCAGACTTAGACTATGCGTTTGGCCAGTTTCTACCAGTTTACCGCCACAATTTTTACCTCAGACTCTTATTCCAGTTCCCGTTCCGTCGTCCAAGTGAAATTATGTAGCTGAAAATTGAGCACTTCAAAAAATTAAACTCGGAAGAAGTAGCGTGATTACATTTCTAGGTCTTTTAATTAACAACATTTGACGCAAGTTTCCAGACATAAGGTACATATTATTTTAAGCGTTGTTTACCAGATTCCACTAAAGCAAAACATAGCTGTTTTCAAAACTCAAGATCTTGCATACCATGGCTTGATTAAAACGCGATTCTATTTCGCCCAGTAACCAGTCAAAAGCTTCAACGTTCAACTTATGCTCCTCTGCCATTCGTTTTGTACACAGCGTTGACCGAATGAGCGCATTCAACAGAATGGTTGCGTTGTACTGCGCTTGCATCGATATTCTGTCTTCGCCTTTTACAATCACCAACTTTTTGCTCAATTCTCGTACACCTATTAACAGAAAAAGGTACATAATAGTTTTTCGTCTTCGCTTGTATACTGTTTGAATACAAACACTAATACAGCAGTACGTCTTTGGCAACGTATTTACTTCTAATGAGTAACCTATTCAAAATATCACGCTTGTGATACGACTGCTAACAATAATTTTAAAAATATATCTTTACAAACAGAAAGTTGTAACTTATACAGAATGTAATAGTTTACTTTACCTTCCAGAACTTTCAGTGGATGCAACGAGCTCTTCGCTCTCAGATTGATACGAAATATTTTCTGCGCATTCCATATCATTCGGCGTAAATTGCATGGCAAAACAACCTAAGAATCTGACGGCATATGTAATTTAATAAAAATACAAATACCAGGCTTTGTGCCAACAGAGTAGATCGAAAACTTATAAAATGTAAGTTAAATATATATCCACTGTAATTAACTTTATTAGAGATTATTCTTCGTTATACGGACATTGTACGTTATAAGACAGAAAAATATAAGCTGCTGGTCAAATTACGAACTGGCCAGTTTAGCAGCAATTTTATCTTCTCTAGAAACCAACAATTACTGTTTCTTACCCGGCTTTCCCCACTAGGGAAAATCTTTCGTAAAACGTTTCTGTCTTCTTCAAGCACACGCCATTCATCCTCAAGCTCTGTTATAGCGTGCGCAGAACCAACCAAATCGCGCACGATATCCTCTGTGTACACTTTTCGAAGATATCTATATAAGACACAAAGCATATTTTAACATTCGCTTTAATCTGTGTTTACTTTTATTAATGTGAAAATTGTTTGTAAAACAAAAATGCAAAAATGCGACCGAGTATACCTAAGAACATTTTGTTTTACCCGATAAATTACTATAATAAAAGTTGACACAGTAACGAAATTTGTAAAAGTATCTCTCATATTCAAATAGGGAAGCACTGGAACAACTATATATTTGAACATCTGCTCGGCCTAGAACTGTTAAAGCTCACTTTTCGTTACTTAAATCCATTTTGAACCGTTTTGCGAACATTCGATCTGACGGCTTAAGCGTATCCAAGTTTTGAAATTCCACACATTCGCCAGCCAGGCCGTCTTCGCCGTAACGCAGCTGAATCATGGTCGCATTTGAGTTACGAACTGTGCCATCATAAGTTACCATCACTGATTCCATCGCTTTAATAAGCCGCCGTTGAATGTAGCCTAAAATTATATACGTAAGACCTTTGTGTGAGCGTTTAACAAAAATCAATTTACACTAACAATAAACAGAAAAACATGCGCAACATCCTGGCATTTCGCTAGTGAAGTATGGAGACCTCACCATACTCAGCGAAATCCCCACTCGGAAATTTCCCAATTTGCGAAAACTTCGAAACTTTTACCCCAGAGTTTTACGTCGGGGCTTTCTGCCCCCTTCCAATTAACGCCTGGGAACACGGGCATCAATTGCCCCCGATGCCAGCGCGACGGTAGGCCGTCCATAGGTTTGGATATCCTCTTGAGCAACGAGCACTGGTCACCAGAGCCACAGCAACAAACTCGTTCTTCGAATATGTATGCAACTCGAACCAACTGACACAATGTAATTTCATCAAGCAAGCTAATGATTACAGTACCCAAAATATAATATTCCAAGTACCAGGGTGGCAAACGGGACTAAATTCTTTCGGAAACGGAATTTTAAACTGGATTTGGAACAAGAGACTATCAGACTCAATTCTCACATTCACCATTGCAACTAATTGTTTAGAGCGTTGTAAACTGCTTATCTTTTAATCCACGATAAAAAAACATAATTACTAAGAAATATATAACAATAAAACAGCAATCCGAATTCCAATCTGATTTCTGTTTGCATCGTGTCAAGTACGTAAACTTGCCTGTCTCTGCAGTTTTGACTGCAGTATCAATTAGTCCTTCTCGACCGCCCATGGTGTGGAAATAAAACTCGGACGCTGTGAGACCTGCGAGGTACGAATTTTCCACAAAGCCTCGGCTTTCAAGGCCATAATCGTCTTTGATAAAATGCGGCAGAGTCCGGTGACGGAATCCAAACGGAATCCGCTTGCCTTCGACGTTTTGTTGCCCGACGCATGCAATAACCTATTAATAATTTTTAAAATTAATGTTCAAGTACAAAATTTTAAAATTTAGTGTACGTAAAATTTCAAAATAATTAAGCATTGACCAGTGACATACGTGCTGCAATTACAAAACTAGTCTGTAAACACGTCTGAGAAATGTTCATCTAACTATTTTAACAGTTAGCTTTAGCGCGACACCAAGCAGGCCAAAAGTGTTTATGTACAATCGTTAAATCTATTCGCAAATTACCAACCGACCTGCGAAATGTTAATCTTTGTCCCCTTTGAACCAGCAACTACCATCGCTTTGAAATTATTGAATTCAGACAACGATCGCTGAGCAGAGCCACCAGTTTTATCTCGAGCATCGTTCAAAATACGATTGACCTGACATCATATACACTTAATTATAGAACAGGACACCAACAATCTTGGTAATGTTTGCACTGTCGCATAAATAAAAGAACAGAAACGGTTTCTAAATCAACTATGATTCCGTATCAAAACGATATTACTAATTAATGGTCCCTCTAGCCCGAATGATACAACAAATAAAAAAATATTAAAAAATTGATGGACCGCATCCCACGGCACTGCGCATACGACACAGCACGGTACTCAGGGTGCGACCGGATATCCAGCCCCGGTTTAGTATCCGGCAAAAACCCGGTTCCGGTATCCGGTATAAACTTACCGGATTTCGGTGATGATTTCGTAAATCTCAAATTGTTGCAAATTATGTTGTGAGATGTTATGTTTTCAGCCCAATTACATGTACGTATGCAGTAGTCCAACATACCCGATAAGGTATCCGAGCATACTTTGATTGTCCGAACATGGTTTGGCTAGTAACGTGGTGATTAGGGTGGGAATTTGTAAGATATACAGTATTTTGCTGTGATATTTCGGTGAGTTTTCTTTATATAAACGCAATATTCCGTTTATTAAAGATAAATTAACATTTGCTAACGCATTAACGTGCTAAAAATTGATTGATTTAAAAAACACACTATCCGGTTAACATCCGGTTCCGGTAAAAAAAATCACTATCCGAATCCGGTATCCGGTTTTTCGCGATCCGGTCGCACCCTGGGTACAGTATAGCGCCGGAAGGCATAACATTATCAACAAGCAACCTCTAAAAGCGGCAATGGAGACGGGGTAAATAAAACAAATATAAGATCAACTTCCTGAAAATAATGTATTCTTCTTGCCGTGTTCCACGAAGTATATATACGTATACGGAGTGTTACCAGTGGGCTGTCGTCAAACTACTTAAACAATTCTCATTAGTCTGTCCGCTGCAAAGAATGCAGCTTCGATAGCTAATCAGAAAACTGTTTCTCGTCTTGTAGTACGTACGTTTAAATGCCCTTTATTTCAAAAGTTCTTTCAGAACCTAAAGTTGTTCCAAACAGCTTCTAAACGTTAAATTTATCGCGTTAGCCTATCAGTAACAATCCACTAAAATTTTATGAAAGCAATTTAAAACCTGGAATTTTTCAAGCTACAAATTTTAGTAACATGTGTCTGAAAAGTCACCAGAGTAGAATTAGAATTTATTAATGTTTCCTACTGATACTATCACTAAAGTTCTGTAATTAGTTTTCGCTAAAACTCTGACTGATTCATATTTTCTATTTAGAATTTGAATATAACCACATACTGCGGCTTCTGTTTAAAATGCAAATCATTTTTCGTGCGTCCACTTGTTAAGTTTTTGCATGTGGCTTTTAAAATTTTTAATTTAAAAATAAGATATGCAAAAACAATATCAATCAAGAATAAGACACAAACTGTTGACAAACAGTCATTGAGTAAAATACCGAAACGGATAGTCACCAAAATACACCAAATAGCGAGAAATGACAGCTTTTGTAGTTCTTAAAACTAGGGATCCAAATAAGTTTCCCTCAATAATTGAGAGGGCGACACTTTCATTGATACATTTTACGCGGAACACTTCATTTAATCTAGGAATAAAACATTCAAAATTTGAAAACAGTCCTATAGTTGTACATATGATCAGAAAAACCAACACAGCGTGATACCAATTTACACCGAAAATTAATATTCGGTCGCAGCCAGAAAAAACCTATCCACGAAAGATATGTAACTAATAACCGCTAGCCCCGAAGTCAATAAAGTACAAAGGTGCATTGCGCATATGTACTTAAAAATATGCAAATCACCTTGATGGTAAACACAGCAAGATCAAAAATAAATTTTTCACAATCAGGGGGGACAAATAGGCTTATTTAAGAGGTCACTTATCAATTAACATTCCAAACATATCAGTTCTTTTCCATGTTGTTCAAAAGCAGAATTTTAGCAACTTTCATGCACCGTAGATAACCAAAATTTAATTAAGTAAGCTGGACTTATCGTCTTTTCCTTTTGCAGATTTGGTAAAATTTACACCCCCGAAACATCAACTGCTTTTAATAGAGACGACCTCCATGCTGTCTCAATAAGTATAGCACCACCTTTGAATCTCATTCCTAAGCGTTCATAACTTAACCTAAAACCCTCACCATATTTTCGAACGTTTTCCTCAAAGTGTTGCCCGGTGTCGGTTCTAATTCATCGTTATGCGCTTTTTCAATCACGTCAATCACGTCGCTCTGCAAAACATGACATTAGATATGTTGAAAGTTGGCAAACTCACAAATGCTGTTGTATTTGAATCTTAAACTTTAATTTTGTGCCAGTTAATAGTAAGTAGCATGTCGCTAGAACAATATCGAGTTCGAGGGCATTTCGGGGAGGTTTTCTATCGGGGAGGGGGGGGGTTTGAACAGTGGGGATTTGCGAAAGCCTTCAAAAAATCAGGCGCTAAGTTTTATTTTGAACAGGTTTTTTGTAAACTTGCTACTTGTAAGCAAAGAAATGACGGTAACCCGCGTTTCTTGTCTTCCGTTTATAAGTATATTTTCAAACCACAGGGTTTTTTCGAGGGGTAAACAAAGAGGTATACGCCGAGTGGGTAGTTTGGCCGAGTGGTGGTAGGCCCCCACAAGCTAAACGCCAGATTATATGTTTGTTTTAATAACTATTTTAAACTTCGCTGATATCCAATCTTTTAAGCTTTACTTCAAATCTTTTAATATGTCGCCTATGAGCCATTTAGAAACCATTTCAAAATAAATGTTTCTATATTCTACCAACGTCGCACAAAGTGTGTACCTTGGCTTTCTTAATTGTGCTCTGAATTTCTCTATAAGTTTGTTGATCAGCAATGGTATCACCGATACCGATGGAGTGTCCCTCGATGAGAAGCCAATTGTTCACAACCGTTTGAATTTGACTGTAAAACGCAGCGCAGACCTGAAAAACATCCCACACAAACATACATTTCCAAAAAATTCATATACGCCCAACAATAAATACATAAGCGGACTAGACAACATTTGGACAACATTTTTCAAAAATACAGACAGAACCGAAAGTTGAAGTTTACCAATAGCAATTTCCTAAATGAAAAGTTATCGGGATATAATTCAAAATACAAACGCTGAAAAACACGTACAGCTCTGCACAAATTGTGAACGTTGGCGACACTTACATTATACTACCTACCTATTACAGAATGCAAACCGTAAGTAAGAGTTACTGGGAAACCCGTTTCGCAGCTAAGTTTTTTCGGGACTGCCTAAGACTGCACTGGTATAAAAGTTTTAACTACAAACTGCGCTAAATACTGGCGAAACATGCTTCAAACTACAATACCGTAAAGCCCAATTTCTCACTGTTTCATACAACAAGAAAAAGCTTACCTCGTGTCCAAGTTCCAAGAAAACAATATGAACAAGGGAACCCGCACGGGCGCCGAGTGACTTTTTGCACAATATGCCGCTAATAAGTTCACCATGCTCGACTAACACCTTAAAGTAAATATAGCAAAGTGTTAAAACTTGAAGTGCTACGTACTTAAAATTTTTTCCACAAAACCAATTTATAATTTTAATGTTTCGGAATTCAGTCGTTTCAAAAACCTTCATTTCAAATTGTTTCGGAGACTGACTTACAGTTGCTTATTTTAATTGTTAACGCCAACCAACTTATCCCAACTAACATAACCTATTGCTGCAAATTTCGGATTGGCTCAACGACACGAACAAACGGTAACTCGTTTTATCTAAAAACTGGGACACATCTACAGAACCAATTTCTGGGTTCAATACTTCGGACCGAATTCAGTAGTCTTAAAACTCTACAATATTTTTTCTGGGCGACTTATTGTTGCTTCCTTTAAGCTTAAAAACACGTGTTCCTATTTTTGACACCTGTGATACCCCCGTTGACTACGCTCTCGATGAATAATACCTTGGTATCACCCGGCGAAATCCACTTATACGGTCCCGCATCTTCTTCATCAGGGTGTGTTGAATGCGTCTGAATAACATTGACATTACCAGGAATAATCAACGAAAATATTTGTTTTCCTGTCCACAACGGTTTAGGCTTTAAAATGGCTGGCTGTGGCATTTTTCCGTCCCATGAAGGCAACTGCATCAGTAGGTCCATTACTTGATGCTAAAAATAACAGTGCACCATTACTAAAGCAATTCGAAGACCTCAAAACTAAGTATGTAGGTAAGATAAATTACATATCAAGTTTCAACCTAAACTCATTTCCCAAATTAAACTCACGCAAGTTTAACTATCAATTTTGATTCTCAAACTTTAAACTGACTTTTTGCAAAAAGTCATGATATCGTATTATCCCAAACAGACCAAAACTAATTTTTCGTTTATATCACGCTTATAGAAGCCGTATCTGGTTGTACCGCGCACTCACGATGGTTTCAAAACACTGATTTACAAATTACAAGAATTTGCTACATTATACAGGACCATCCAATTGTATTCCGGCTTTAAAGTCATTTAAAACCCGATAAATTCTACTAAACTCTCCATGTAACTTTATATCCTGCTGCTTACCTTTTCGACAAACGAATCACGCTTTGTCATTTTGCGTACAGCTGTTAGCGTATCTTGGACAATGCCCATTACTGGTCGGTTAGACTGAGGAGTGACGATTTGTCGGGGTACCATTGCGATTTCCAATATTTCAGCGCGTGTTTCCATCGATTGCGGCAAATGTAAATTCATCTCGTCGCCGTCGAAATCAGCATTATACGGAGATGTGACACTGAAACAAATGACAATGTTTTAAAAAAATTAAAATAAACTAAAAAGCAATACACAATTTAATCCAACCGGCGCCAATGAATAATCTCCAATAATGTATTTTGTTTGGTCAAAATCGCTTAGTCGTTTACTGCTAGACAAACATGTATAGTTGAAAATCAAACATTGACTCGAACCATAGCTTTCTATTGATACACTGTAACATAAAAATTATTACGAGTACTTGTTTCTTATAGTTGTTGCATGATCTAAACATCACAATCTGTTCTTCAGCTCTTCTTTAACACACATCGAGTTAAGTAAGGATTGCATTAAAGATTCGCTGTCCCCGGCAAATCAAGCGTTGGCCACGCGGCATCTGTACTTTCAACAGTGTCTGCAGTGCATAAATAATGCTCATTAACTATTGTATTGTTACCTGAGATTCATACGAAAAGTCGACCATGGCAACACTTTAACTGTATGGCCCATCATTGACATTTTGTGCAACGTCGGTTGTCTGTTGAAAACAATCACGTCACCATCCCGCATATGACGTTCGACCTGTACACAAATTCATGCAAAATCTTAGCGAAAATTCTCTGCCAAATCAGTGTTCGCGAGCTTTTGATTTTGACCCAGAATGTGACCGAACATAAATTTACTGGATAACGAAACTACAGCCGGAAATTGACTTATTTACCAGAACCGAGTGTTAACCAGCTATATAATTAAAACATATGCAGTGTTGGTAATAAAGTCGTTAAAAAGAACCGCAAATATTCAGTTCTTGCTAAATCAAAAACATGAAGGAACCGAATATCTTGTTGCTCACTGCTTTTACCTGCTGATATGAGAGCTCAAAAATTATCACTAAACAGTGATTGATGCCACTTGTATTTTCCTTTGCCCATGTATTATCGCACAATCTTTGCACATTCGAATGAAACTTAAGAAAGCCGATTTTTTTCTCAGCGGCATGACATCGTAATTGGTTTAGGACGACGTTACACCTTTTATAAATTTCAATGACTTCCGTCGCCGCTCGGCACCGTACGTTATTGCTCTGTAACACGCGAGCAGTTCCATGACAATTAATATAGCGCGACCATTTAAACACCTATCATTATTCACTTCAAAACATAAAAAATAAAACTCACAATATATCCAACTTGCAAATGCAAATCACTGGCTTTTGGGTGGTAACGCAAATCAATTCGTGCTCCGTTGTCGCGTACGATATATTTCGCACCCGGGTACTGATTGTCACCGCGGTTTACAAGCTCTTGCAACCTTAAATTTACTTATATCATCCAGCTTTGAACCGTAAAAATATATCAGTAACAACAGAAAAATGAGCTAACAGTAAGGTGGCGCTACAGTTGCTGACTATTTGATTTGAATTGCCGCATGGCATAGAACCGAAAAGCTATCTGTTTGGACTAGATGCTGCAGTTGCTTCACCTAATGTAATAAGCGTACGATACGTTCCAAATCGAGTACCGCGCAATCCGGTTCAATGTAAAATTCTCAACACAAAAACTTCACTTTCACCATCGCTCTTAGAAGCAAGATTCTAACTACAATCCATCTCACTTGTCAATATTAAACGGAGTCACAATTTCCGGAAACGTCATGTTCTGCGCAATAGTTCGGGGAACACCAATCTGGTCAATACGCAAGTTCGGATCTGGTGTAATGACTGTTCGAGCCGAAAAGTCAACACGTTTGCCCATCAAGTTGCCTCGAATACGACCTTCTTTACTCTTCAACCGCTGCTTAATTGATTTCAGTGGACGTCCGCCTTTTTGAGTTGCCTGAAGTGTTGTTTCAAACTGTGTAACTGGTAGTTCATCGTTCACAACAAATAATTTCTCTTGATTGAATAGCCTGTTGTATTTTCATGCTCTAAACTACAGCACAAAACTTCTTACAGGCCTCAGACTTATGCGATATATAAGCCGCTCAACAAAATACTACCTTTGGCATATTCGGCAATTCGTTATCGACCAACGTAGCGACATGAAACTGCAACAGCTTAATATCGTCTGCAATAACATGAGCAGCTGCGCCGTTTTTCTCATTTCGCTTAAGTTGATTATTCGCTTTGACAATGTCCGACAATTTGTGAGTTAAATCGTCCTGAAACATATACAAGGCTGGACTAAATTTATCACACTAAAATACTGAAGTGGAAGCGGATAAACCAGGAAAGAACACCAAATAATGACACAATTTAAGGGTGTTAAACGGAACTGAATTATATCAGAATCAGACTAGAAACAACAAATTTGTACCATTTTACTAAAAAATTACGATAAAAATTAAATAGATTTCATTAGTAAGTATAGTATGTAAACCTTGCCAATGGCCAAAAATAAACCATCGAAGGTAGATTTCGCTTCCGTAGATTATGAAAATCTAAAAAACAGCAGATAAATTTGAATACCTATCTCCAACTAGGGTTAATTTACCAATATTGGAAAAAAAGAAAATTAAAATGAATTTTTCAGTGGCATGCATTTTTCATTTTCTGGTTCCGATCCCGTTTCCGATAATTTTTTCAAATTCCGGTCCGATTCGGTCAACTGTAAATCCGGTTGCATCCTGTTTACACAGTACATACCTGATTTCTAGCTGAACCAAACATAACAACGGTCGGTCGTACTGGTAACGGCGGGATTGGAACCACTTGAACTATCATCCAATCGGGGCGGCCTAACCGTGGATCTAACCCCATAATCAAGCATTCTTCATTGCTGACACCCTGAATAATACACTATCCAAATAAAAAAACAAATTCACTTTAAAGGCATTAGAAACAAATACTCGGAAACACATTCGCTAATTCCAAACCTCGTTACACACTTTATATATTAATTGCAACTATTTAATACATATACACCAGGGTGCAAAGCGGAACTGGATTTTGCCGGAATCGGAACTACAAAATTTGTGACTATACGGATAATTTGCAGTAACAAGTATAATATTGATTTACGATGCTGTTGGCTGGCTGGCAACAATTCTCAAAAACGTCGCATGAACAAATTGGCAATCTTTTTTGGCTCTGTAAAGCTAAACTACAAAAACAAATTAATAGATTAATGATGCTGAATTTTTATACAACATATCACAACAAGTATGTCTAAAATTAAAATGTGGAAATTCCGATTCCGATTGATTGTGCAATCGGAATCGGAATTCTAATAGGAATCAAAATTCCGATTGCACCCTGATATACAGACTCCAAGACAAAGCCGTAATACACGACACTGTGTCCAGAAAATACAAAAACCAAATAACTCACGCGCAGAATTTCGTAAACCCGCTCCGCGGAAACAGCAATTTTTCGCTCTTGCGTATCTTCGTTTACATAGTTTCCTTTCCATTCAGCAAACAGTTCCAATCCCACGCGACGATAGTTGGGCTGATACCGGCCACAACCACCATGACCCTAGAACACCCCTGCCGGTTCGCAATCAGAGGATAATTTTTGGTTGGAGGAATAATTTTAACCGGCATGAATACTGTTTTAAACGAAAATATCGTAACACAAATATTTGCGGCGTTGAGTCTATTTTAATAAATAAAATCTTGTAATAGTTTAGATTAGATAGAGAAATAAGAGCAATTAGGTCCATACTTTTGCTAAAACCCTTGGCCTACTTTTCGACGCTCTTCTTGTTCCAAATCATGAATAGCATCAGGATTTTCTGACTCGAGATCAATTTCATCACCGCCTTCACAAATTCGTTTCGTCCGGCACAAGTCGTAAATGTGCGCTAGGCGTTTTCGGTTTGCATTCTTGGTTTTTAGCAAAACATCTTTGACTTTCGAATTGTCCTAAACATACCACAACAGAAAATTCATTATATATAGTTCTTAAAAAGTATGTAAATAATAACTACACCGCTTATAAATGACGAAACACGCTTGGCTAATGACCATTTGAGGGCATAAACAGTTTCGAATTGACATTTTTTGAACATACCGCACAAGTACTTATAAGTAAATTGACAATGCAGTCGAACCAAAATCTCTAGTTATTTTTCACATGCAAATGAGGTTTATGATATTCGGGACCGCGACCGCAGCCGCAAATATCCGGCACCGTGTGCCCTGTAGTTTTATACCGAATACCGGATACGGATATCGGTTTCTTACCGGATATTACACTGAAATCAGATGGCGAACATCCGGTCTATCCCTAATGAAGACCATGTTGAATGCGAATGTAAAAAGCCACCAACCTTGTCAATCAATAGCTTCGAGCAGTAAAAGCAAACACAGCGTAAAATTTTGACAACCTTCGACAAGAACCCAACATGAAACACTGGCTTTGCAAGTTCAAGATGGCCGAAATGGCCTGGACATGTATCCATGGTGCCGGCGCAAGATTGACATCGACCACTAAAACTCACATGTTTAACATTAGCAAACACAAAAACCTTAATTAATGCTAACGGACAGTAAAACGACGGCAGACAGCGTAGCGCCCTACATGCGGTACTGGCTTTTTAGAAAGGACGAAATCAATCATCCGGCTGTAATGTGTAGAGTTCTGGGACGAATAATATTAGACGGTAACAGGATAATCGACGGGCTTCAAAGTTATCAATAGAATACCTGAACCACTGCTAATGCTGAAAATGGATGAACGCGCCCAGTCCTCTACCTTCTCCAAACCATGCCTAATATTTCCTTGGTTTACATAGAACAAAGTCAAACAAACCGACGGTCTACACAGCCTTGACGAGGATCCATAAGTCCACCGAGTTTAGGTTTTCCAGCTTCATAAATTTCAGAGTACTGAATTTCTGCTACTGACATTCGGCGCTGAAAAGTAAAAACAAATTAGTAACACGATGATGGCGTTGAAATTGCTAATATTCAACTGAATCCACAAATTAAATTCTCATACATATAATGTGTTAAAAAATTATTTCACGTTGTGAAGCTTTCCGGCATTCGATATCCGTGGTATCCACATTGTAAAACACCCACCTAGTGAAGCAGTGTAAGCCAACGAGATTACTGCACTGCGGCAATTTAAACCAGATTGCAGCGTTTCAAAGTTCAACTTACAATTTCATCAGGACTCAAAACACCAAACTGAACTCGTTTGCATGTTCTGAGCGGTGCTCTTGAATCTCCCGACGTGAACATGATATGGTTCGTCTTTCAAAAGAATATTTCACCAGCAAAACCTGTTACATAATGAAGATGTCCTTATTTGATGTGTAACATAAGCACACTAAAATACAAATGTTCAAGACAGTTTATAGCACGAACACCTTACATCTACATATTGCGCAAATCGAAATGTATTCTGGCTATCAGAAAAATTTAGTATCCAAACAAATATAAAAAACGAACCTTATAATTTGTTTTGAAATGGAGAATAACAAATGACGTTAAAAACACAAATAGCTATGTCAGTACACACCTGAAATGAGGCCAAAAAAAAAAAAAAAAGAAAAAAAAAAAGTGTAACCGGATATCCATTTCCATTAAAAAATAACGCAAATTCTGTTTTTACGCTCAAAATTAGTTGTAAATCACGTCTCACAATTTTTCATCACATACTGCAACTAGGATGCAATTGGAATTATAAAATACCGGAACTGGAATCGGGAAATAAATATATTTGTTAACGAAAAATTGATTTTTTACGCAATTTCATCGCTTTTAACCCCTTCTCACATTGAGCTGCCTATAGGCAATTCAGCGCAGTGTATATACGTTAAATAATATATATCGCACCGTGTTTAACAATTGCAACACGAATACATAGTACTAAATCACCACAAGACGTGAGAGCCCCCTCGGCCTCGAGCGTCAAGCTCCTATAGCTGAGTGGTGATGGTATACGCCTCGTCACTGAGTTCGAATCCTAGCATAAAAGTAGGTCTCATGGGAAGTAGAAAATATTCATGTGAGAAAGGGTTCATGGTGTAAACACACCATTTAGAATGCCAAAACTTTGAAATAATGCAGTAGCTGGAAACGTATAATAAATTACCGCTTTTTTTTAGAAATTTAAGACAGAATATATGCCAATTTTTTCCTTAAAATATTAGAAAACACGGTGAATGTTTACATGCTACAATAACATTTATACTTCAATATTTGTTTTCCGTTTCTATTATTTCGACCATTATTCGTTTCAGTTATTTTTACTATCCGTCTCTGTTTTATTTTTACTATCAGTTTACACATTGATCGTAGTCCATCCAAAAATCTTACGACAATATTCGTTTGCGTTATTCATACTAACTGTTTGCACTTTGGATCTAAAGCAATTAAAGTTTTCAGCAAACGGCATGCGTTTGACCAAATTTTGTGGCAACCGAAAAATTGTACATAAAATACAGAATGCAATAATGAAAACTTAAAAAATTACGACACTGCCGTGATACCTAAAAATAAAATCACTAGAATTTCGCGGACTTCTAAAACGGGAAGGTACCAAGTTTCTTAAATAAAAGTATATCACAACACGAGATGCACAACATAAAAATATTAAAAGCGGTGTTCACGTCATAACTGGGGCAACATGAATACGTTTTGTCTCTATTACAATAGCGGGTAGTAATTTGTATACAAGTCAATACGCTTTAAATCAAAATAATTTGAGTTGTCTGCTATCTTGATGTTATATTCACTGTTTGTTCGGCAATATCATGATATTCGAAATATTATCTGTCATCAGTATTATACGACATGTTTGAAACTGCCTGATATTGTGGTAGGCTATCCTCAATGCCATGTATGATGTCATGAAATGTACTAAATGTAAAATTTCAATTATTTTTTAAGTCAACGTTATGTGAAATTAACGTTTTGTCGTCATACCTGCTATTTAAATAATAACATTTTGTGTCGAAGACGAATAAACTTGCAGAAAACATGCTCCGGGCTGCCCCAGTTATAACGTGAACGTCGAAGTAATATGGCAAGTTTTTAATCGCAAAATAACAATATGTTAGGATCTTTACAACGGAGAACCCCTCGAGCTGAGTTCTGATAAATTGGACACCGTCCCCAGCCTTTGTTGTTGTTTCGCAAACCACGTTTTGTATTTCTTATCTGCCTTTTCCAGCATAAGTTCCATGTGTTGGAGCAACTGAAGTTAAAATTTTGACAATAATATTTTTCGAGCAAACATCGGACTATACTTTGTCCACGCGAGAAAAAACAATTCTTAAGTGCGATTATCCCATGAGTTCCCGATCACAACCGTTTTTGTTTACGCCGTAGAAAACAAATATATATATTATATGTTGTTACTTAACTTGCTTTTAAGTTTAACAAATTAGTGCGATTATAATGACCACATAAAATCATTACAAGATCGCATTTCTTAAATGTTTTCAAAATTCCTCGCTTAATATTAAACTTACCTACACAGTACTATTACTTTTAAGACACAGGGAGTTCATCCTAAGCGTAAGAATAATAAAAAACAGTAAAAACCTACATTCGGTCCTTCAAAGTTGGAGGATTCCAGTTTACTTTGAGCAGTACGTAGTCGTTTGTGTCGAAATGTGTCCAAGGCGCTATGAACACGCGTTACCCAAAATAGTGGATAGTAAAATTGCATGATGAAAAATTAGCCAAGTAACCACATAAAGATACTGTCAACTATGTCACTGTTAATAAGGTACCATGCCTTAGAATGGTACTATACTTTTGGCCATTTCAATGCGGCACCATACGATAACTAACTTGAATATGTCTCATGACACAGCATACCAATTTGTAAACAAATTTTTTTGACTTGCGGCGCCGTACGACAAGCGTAGCGTCACCCTTAAACCACTGCGTAGGAAGGTCGGATTCGAGATGCTCACCTATATTGAAACCATACAACCCAATATATTACCTTTGCTTCCAAAGTTGGACTATTCACCGGAAAACAGCACCAAAAATGTCTTAGCAATTCTGACAACGCAGCATACATATCTGCAAAATCGTCCAGCACTTGCTTTGAGAATACTTCTGAAAAACCAAACCAACATTGTACAGTCCCCGTGAGAATTGCTCGAAATATTTTTCATGCACCCTAAAATTTTTCCTGACACATTTCCAAGAGATATTTTTGACTCAACAACTGGATTTCTATACGCATCAAGACTTTGAAACCAAAATTTTGTTTTTAATGACATCCAAAGTCGTATCCCGCAAAAGCGAGCCTTCATCAAAACCACGTCAACATTAATACTGTTGTTCACATAGCTATAACTTCTGGTTCTGTTACCGGCATAAATAACGCAACCAATTAAGCTATACCAAATAGTTTTCGTTGTTTTCCCTAAAAGTACTCCAAATTCCTTGGCTTCCTAGAAGCGCCGGGATCCTGTATTACTAAACTAGTAACAACTTTACTATTAACCTAAAACTATATTACCACTAAAAATCTAACTACCAAAGTAATAACAGTGCCATCCGCTTCTTTTACGTACATAATTTAACAACGATACATGACCGATACTCTTTAATTTATGCGATTCGTCGAGTGAATGAAATGTTTTTAATAATCGTTTGGCCGTTAAAAATAAAATTTTTAAAGTTTTGGTTTTATTGCGTACAACTGTTTACTAAAAGAGCACACTTAGGGGTCCAGCATCATGCGCCAAAGCCCGTCACCATTTTACGTTAATTGCACCATGCTTTATTAAACAAAACAAGCCGTAGCGCCATCATTAGTTAGTATGGTATCACGTTCTACGCAGCTTTCTGAGGATAAGGATAAAGAACACAACTGTCGCCATATTACTTATTCAAACTAAAAACCACCAGCTCTTACCATTGAGACTACTGCTTCGCTGCATGAGACAACCACCGGGTGATGCGTCTATGAGTGCTGAATATGCTACATCGGACGTGATTGGCTAGAACAAAAAACCATCTTCAATTTGATAAAACAAAATTTACCAAAAAATTCAATATTTAACTTGGAGCTCTCAGTGCTGCTAGCCCCACTGATGTTCTGTTTTGACACAGATATAGTGATAAAAACGGGATATGGAAAGCCCGTCCCCACCATGTTATCTTCGCCACTTTCGCAAGGTGGGACAAAACTTCTCAAAACCATAAACAACTGAATGCATCTTATCCGTTTCACACGACTAAAATAAGGCTGTGGTATTCACGAAACAATGCAATACGTTACAGCGGTTAGTGGGAGCAAAGTCACATTTAGGGTTAGCCTTCGCTAAGCCTAGAATCTACCAAATTTTGAAGAACAGGCTCCAATCTTAAACGAACAAAAGCAACTCCTATGTTCCATGCTTGTCTTAGTCAGAACGTTTTGAACGCCGTTCATCTTTAACTATATAACATACACGTTACGGTTACAACATTAAACTTTTTAAACCAAGCACTTGAACGGTACAAACACTGATCCCAAACACACGAAAAATTGTAGCGAAAAACTCATATCATAGCATTCCAATCTTACTACAGCGTTTCTATCTATTATTTTCCCCGTCCCGCATTGGATAATATTTTATAAAGTTGTTAACGTTTTATATTTTATACTATTCAAAAGTAAAAAGTCAGTTTTAAACAGTAAAGCGCACTAATGTTATCCAATAATTTTCCACTTACATTATGGTTTTTCCTGGGCTTGGCAAAAACGCTTAAAAACATGGATTTCGTTAGCTGGGACAATTCGTGGCAAGCCGCAGATGACGTTTGTGGCATTGAAATCACAGCAGAACCATCACTGAAATCACCATGAGACGTGCTGGCATTATCCGTATGGCGATAATTCTGCTTTGTTGCAAATTGTTGTGCAGAATTTTTTAAAGATCGTTGGTACGAGTTTGAAGCTAATGTCAATGCAGTATCACGATGAGAGTCTTCGGATATAAGATCTTCCGCTTCAACTGTATGAAGTTTAGTCTGAAAGAAGATAAACAAACGACATAATTGTTATAAACAACACAACAAAAACAACAGATGGGATACTGACCCAAAATACCTGAATTTCAATTACAAAACACAGACGACTTTTCTTACTAAAGTTGTAGTCTGGCAAACACTGACGTGAATTTTCCGTAATCGCCCTGAACAGTAATGAAATTCAAATAGAAACCAAAGCAATTTTAGTAACCGGTATCAACGAGTCAAATGTACAGACTGCTGGTAAAATTTACAATATGGTGTGTTTCGCTGTGTTGGTTCAGATCAACCGCTGTATGACCAGGCCTGTGACAGACAAAATTGACATATGAATTGGCTATCGATAGTAAACGCTGTCGCCCGCATTGAAAATGAGTTAGGCTTCTATTGCATTCACTGTTGCTGTTGGTGCTGGTTCGGCGAATGTTTAGAAGTGCTTGGTCGTTATAGGAATGACTGGAGTTTGCAGATTGTCCACGATTGGCTTGGACAGAGTTCACTTCGTAGTTTGCGTGTAATTGATCAATTCGTTTTAAAAGCTGTTCAACCAAGCCCAGTGTTTCATTGGTTTTTGTAACCAAGTTACAAGTACTTGCTTCGTGCGTACTTGTTGAAGTCGTAGCAGCCACGATGGCAGTAACGCCAAAATCACGCTCAGCGTTCACAGTTTTGTTTCTATTCGGTCAGCGGCTAGAATCGCCTTAGTCATTGTTCTTGGTCCCATCAAATTCACTTCTACAAGGATCCGAGGCCGCAAGCCCCCAATGAACTTGTTACGCAAGTTCGTCTGGCGCTCACTGTCAAATGTCATATACCTTAGCGCCGATTGATGTAACTCGGTTAAACATTGAGCATAATTACAAACAGATTCATCGGACCCCTGTATTCGAACAACTTCAAACAACGGCTACAGTTTGATGATGACTTATCGCTTGATGCAGTATTGTCAGACATAGAAGACAATGGTTTTGTTAAAGCTGACTGCTGCTGCAACTGCTGTGCAACATTTGCTAGTTCATGTTGGCTGTGGAACCCAGTGTAATTAAAAACTAATTATCTTCGTTCAAATCGCTTTCAATAGTTCCCAATTTATCAATTACCAGGGCTGACAGAGATGCCAGTTGAAGCTCTACCTTAGTTAGAGTTTACCGATCGGCTATGTCGTCTCTTGTTCATGCACTACTTTTGCGCTGCGCCGAAGCCGTGACGTATAAAGTATCGCTAAATTTATTTATATCAATTCAACAGGCCTACAACTTCAAAAATTCTGATTCAAACTAATGCCTTAATGCTAACGCAACGCCACATGTAGGCAAAGCAATGGTATGTGGGATATAGCCTCCTATAAGTTTTAAAGAAACAAGCAAAAAGGCACTTGTAGCAATGCGTTAGGACAAAATTGCCGATTTCAGAGATCAAATAGTTTTTTTGCTTGTCACGCTCGCTCGTTAAACACTTTTACATAGGATTTATACTCTATCAAAATGAAATCCTAAGTACGCCACAGAACAATGCTTTGACATATTTGACTACAAACTTTTACTCGCTCTCCGGTAAAACAGACTGCTGGTTTAGTACCTTTTTAACAATCGACTGAGACGCGTCACTAGATTTATTGACCCGTTTCGGACCAAGACCCATAGAGCTTGCGCCTGCACCATTACCGCCACTGTCATCAGAACAAGTACGTAAAACCATACTCGAATGATAATTAAACCGACGCATGAGTGCAATGTTTGCAGACGAGCGGGCACTGCAAGAAGACTGTGCGTCTGAATTATTTTGAGCAAAATCGACCCGATTTAGTTGTCCGTAGCCCTAAGAACCAGCATCAAAACAAATGCTAATTTCACGACACTTAGTATTACAATCGCAATAACAGCATTAAACACATACACGACTTCTTTATTTCACAACCCTCCCGTTTACAAAAATACCTGAGCGAAAAGCTTTTCGATGACTTTGTGCACACCAAAATAGGTGTCTGAACTCAGTTACATTTACAACTAAATTCATAACAGTATCACAACGATAGCAAACAATTTCGCAAAACAAACTATCCCTAGTAACGCAAACAAACCTACACCTGGTACCACTTCTCTACTCTAAATATATTCTTTGTGTGCAGAAATGCTCCAATGGGACCCTAGCAAATCTGACAACAAAATCTCACACATAGAAAATCAAACCTTCAGGGTTTTCGGGATCAAAACTTCTTAGTGCCGTAGTTTTGAACCCAAAATTGAAGTTGGTTAAATCAATCTTTACACTATCACAAAATTCAGACGTCAGATGCCATAAAGGTTTTACGTTTTCGAAACTCCATTTTTTCAAAATCTTATTAATGATGAAACCAGATATTTTTTGCTATTCGCCTTATTACCAATAATCCTATTGACAAATTGCAAAAATTGCTGCTTACATCATCCCTAAACGAGTCATCAACGATGTTTCGTAAATTTGTATCGCTTGTACTCGGCAATTCCCGAATTGCGTTTTCAAATGCTGTAATATTTTAAACAATACATAAATACATGAGCACGCCTAATTTATCCATTTAAAACACGCTGTACAATCCAAAGCATATATCAGAAAATCGTACAAACGTGTACTGGTTGCTTTGCTACTGTAACAGACTCCACACAGTCAAAACTCAACACCCCGTAAGAGATCGTCATCACAAATCCCTACCCTTAAAAGCTAAAGAACATAAGAAAAACACCAAGAGTAAACGCGATGCCAAAGGGTGAGGATTCACAGGGGTTGTAACCCTCTTACTAAAGAACCGAGAAAAAAATTAAAACAACGTCAAATGCTGCAAACAAAAACAAAAACGCTATCTGATCAATGTACTCTTACTTCCCGCTAAGAAATTCTGCCACTATCTCAGCCACAACCAATCAAATTAAACATAAGCGTCATTTCCACCACTGTCCTGCTCTTATTCGATATAGAACTTACTTTCATTGTCCAAACGATCACACGATGCAAATATTTCTTTTGGCGTTTCAGTAACTACGCGGTCGCGATGAAAGTAATGAGATTGGAAAAACTGCGTCCAAAATTGTTTTTCTGTCAGTTGTGTTGGCACCTGTTCCAAATGCTTTTGTTTCACTAAACAATATAAAATAAAAAATTCATGCATATTATGTACTTGCGTGTAGTTACAGAACAAATCGAAATATAAATGGTATACATTATACCAATTACCAATATTTCAAAATAGGTATTTACGCTTAAATGGCAACAACGCGCACCACTGAACAACGCTGTTTAACCGAATGTAGAAAATATCGGAAAGGAAAAATGAAGCATATAATACATACCACCGAATTTGTCCACCAAAACCGTTATTTCAGTTGCATCGACCATGCACTTACACTCACCATGCGGCGAAACATTAACATATCAAACGAAACAATGATGCTACACTTTAACACCAAGTTCACTATTTACGAAGATTACACAGACACACTTCTCTTACCAGCAGGATACGTTCGAAATATCGACTGCATAATATCTGGTGTCAAATTGAATTTGAGGTCGTTCACAGATCCAGCCGATTTTGATGCTATTTCAGCCTTAAAATGTATCCCAAATACAAAATTTAAGCCAACTCTTCTTTCTACAATGTAGCTTACATAAAGCTGTTTTATCATTAACCTATACACAAAGATTTCAATATATAGCTATGGAAACGAAATGAGAATTAACTTTTAACTATATATTTGTTTGTAACATTATATTATATAATATCGCACAAAGGGTATAACACTTTTAAATACATATTTGGTCGAAAAAACCATATGTTATGCATAACTAGGAAGCAGATAGCAATCTGTTCCCTAGTCCATTAATAAAAGCGTAAACCTACTAAAAACCCGGACGAAACACCAGGTTCCGGTGCACCTTGCGTTGCTGTATCGAAAGAGTTCTAAAATTAAAAAATTAATAGCATTATCAATTTAGATATTAAATCAACTTAACGAAATTAAAAAGCTAATAACTACATAGCAATAACTAGCCAACATTGTTCTGATTGACTTGCTACCTTAGAATATAGCAAAATCAATATATGCCGCCCGGTTAACTCCACCGGCTGTCAACGTAGAATGTGTCGAATGTTGGAACTTGACATTCCTTTGCTCCAACTACAAAAGCAGACTAACGCGATATAAACGCAGCATTGCAACTCGAGACATCAAACACTTACTTCATTTGCAAAGTTATCCCAAAATTCATCGGGTGTCACAATGCCGTTGGTTACGAGCTCTCGGTAAAGTTTGAACAGTTCTTTATTCTCTTCCAAAGTTCTAAATTACAAAGTAGTAGATTTAATTATGAACCTGTTCATGTAAACGGAAAAAAACTTGTTGACTAACTGTAAATACGTATTTCCTTCAAACCTTATAAGCGTATGAATCGAAAAAACGATCATCCAAACATACCAAAAATGTTTGTGCTCACCTTAGTAAAACAAAACCTCTGCAGAAACAAAATTATAATAAATTATAGCAATAATGCTAAATTGGCGCGGTTAACATTCACTTTTTGCCGAAGGGTGGTTTCGGTATTTTTAATATCCAGTGGGCAGTCGCAAATTAATTTCAGGCTAAACATCAATATGTAATAAACTTTCGACATGTTAAAACGTCAGGTTCATAATGAAAAAACGGTCAGCTAATTACACCATCATATATATTATAGTTGCAACTGCTATTAGTGGGGTGGGCAGTGGCTAAGGTCGTTTACTTTCGTTTTTGCAAAATCGCTTGTGACGCTCTGTCCGCTGCAGAAGTGGCGTGATTTGAGTTTTGGAGAATGCCATTTAGTGGAGTAGTGGACGAAGTATGTTGCTGATGTTCTGATTGCAATTTTCTAAATTTGGGTAACAACTGTTGCAACAGTTCCTTAACTCCTTCGCGATCGGCAAGCTGTTGATGTGCACCTTGTGGGTTGACGAAGTGAAACGTGGAATTGGTACCACGACCTTCATAAACGCAGATCTGCAGTTGAATTTTCGCTTTACCTTCAGGAGAAATCCGCTGAACTGAAGCGATATATGTATATTACAACATGTAGTTGGCTTATAACAGAAGTAATGCTAAAACTTAAAGCTAGTCACTGCAACGCAAATCTCATAACACCACAGCGTGTGTAAATTTTTCGTTTGTCTCGATACGTATGTGTAATCAGACGCATGATTTAATGCGCAAAAGCTAAATATTTCCCCACGGCTTATCACGACATAAATTATGCACCTAATATGAAGGTAATCGTTCAGAGGAAAAAATTTTTACGCACAAAACATGGCGCAGGGATTTCTTTATAAACGAGCAGCCGAAGCTAATCCAAGAACGCATATTGGCATATTGCAAAATAGAAAAGTAAAATAACCTTTAACATCTTTGTAAAAGTGAGACACTGGTGCATTCGGGTCGCTATCGCACACCCATTCAATTCTGTTTGGCAACACATACAACGTCCCATTAGGTCCTTTATTAGCTTTAACGTTCTCTACTCGTAGTAATACTTTTTCAGTCATCAGTTTGATAAACTAAAAATGTCAATTGAGCCCTGGGACTCACAAATGCTGCATGCAAACTGCCAATCGGAATTTTCTCAAAACTCCTTTATTAGCAAACCAATGAAATTATACCCACAAATAAGCTGATATTGTACAGAATGCATAAAACCTGAGAGAAAATACAAGCTAATTTTTTAAGACAATTTGACCAAATCCGAATCTTGCATGTTGCAAATTTCAGACATATCTATAATTTCTTTCAGAGTATCAACACAATGCCAGCCGCATAACTTTTAAACGTTAATATATTTCGTGCCTGATCTCAGTTCTGAGGTATATAGCGGTATCCAATCGAAATTAGCATGGACAGCCAGTGAATGCCTTTGTAAAAATTGGGGCATTTAAGCACGTGTGACATGCTTCTTTTAGCGCATATGCAATATATACATTGCACATTGTGTATCATGCTGACCGCCACCGGCAACATTCGTATCGACAAATATAGTCTATTATTAAAGCAGTCGTAGAGTGTTCTGTTAAGAATGCGTAGGCCCGAGAGCTCGATTACCGCTCTGCATGCCTGCATTTCCAGCTGCTCAGTTAAAAGGTCTCACGTCCCGCTCTCTACCTAGTCTGACAAGTGGGCTATGTCGTTTTCGCGCAATGGCAAATTGCCGCGCTTTGAACACGGTATCACGTTGAAAATAGGATAGACGACAAGCGAAACTGATAGCAATCTAACTCTCTGTTCAATTCAAAAAGTATCGGCAAAGAGCCGGAACTTTTTTGCAGTGTCGATGCCGATACTCACAAACAAAGCCGATATTAACTATGCCGACGAATCGGCACATCCCTAATTTTTTTGAACCTATGCAATAACTGGAGCGTTAAAATCTCTACATAGTGGTGATCAAACTCTGAAGCCTTCGGATTCTTAAGTGAACGCTCTGCCACTTCGCCACGTAGCTCGCCTCTTCAATTGAGTTTATAATTCACTGATTTATTGATACGTATGTTGCCGCCTGTTGGATAGCATGGAACACGACGTACACTGCATACATTTTGTTCGCGAGACAAGCACGTCTTACATACTTACAGAGATTTTAACGCTCCAGTTATTGCATAGGTTCAAAATAACCTTCCGAAATTACGGATGTGTCGATTCGTCGGCATAGTTCATATCGGCTTCGTTTGTGAGTATCACCATGGGCACTGCAAAACAATTCCGATTCTTCGCCAATACTTTTCGAACTGAGCAGTGAGTTAGAATGCTATAAGTTTCGCTTGACATCCATCCTGTTTTCTACGTGATACCCAGGGTGCAACCGGAATTCAGGTTCCGGTTCCGGTAAATTTTTACCGGATTTAAAAATTCAGGTGTTATAATTTGGCCGTTTTCTTAACTTTGCTAATTTTTAAGAATCTCTTTTGAAAGCCACTTGTACTCCGAATATAAGCCATTGATGTTGGATTTCACTTCAGTCGACGACGAAAATCTAAAATACAACAAATAAAATAAATACCTATGTTCGACTAAGGTTATTTCACAAATAATAGAGCAAAAAATAAGATTAAAATGAAATTTTTGGTGAAATGCATTTTTCACTTTCCGGTTCCGATTCCGGTAAAATATTCAAATTCCGGTTCCGGTAAATTGTAATTCCGGTTGCACCCTGGTGATACCTCGTTCAAAGCACGACTGGGCACTAACGTGTGACCCACTCCGTAACCAGAATTCAGCCGAAATCTAAATTCATTATGTAATCCAAATTATAATCACGCAAAGCTCCGTCACCGTACTACAAAATCTACTACCGAAAAACCGAAAAAAGAAAAGATTCACGATGAAAGCAACACAAAAATAACACATCCTGACTATGGGGATAGCTCGAGGTATCCCAAACAGATAGGAACAGGGACTTCAGACCTTTTAATTAACCAGCTGGAAAAGCGGGTTACCGGTGGTTTCGAACTACCGACCTTCGGATCCTTAGGCAACACTCTACCAATGTGCCACGGAGCCCGCGTGCCCAACTGCTTCCATCGTTGACTATATGTCAATCTTATGCTGCCGGCAAGCATACGATATAATGTGCATTGTGCATATTACATATGCACCAGGACAAGCATGTCTCACATTCTAACAAACGTCTGTAACTTTGATTTCATGACGGTTAAAACCTTCGAAACTATAAAAATGCTTCAAAATCCTTGTAAACCAACAAACCTACCCCAGCTTGCGGGAAATGTCGCAGTTAGTAACAAAAACGTTATATGTCTGGTCTCAATGA